>JADBJO010006098.1:0-57500 GCA_016801955.1 Conus betulinus
CCAAAAAGGAACGATATGACCAAGTGAAAATAAGAAGGAGAGAAGGAACAAAGAGAGGGGTGAAAGGAAGGGGGGGGAACAGAGAAATTAGATGGGGGGGGGGAGGTGGTGTTTTGCAGACACACAGCGTGACGACGAGCGTGTCCGAACACCACAAGTGCAAAGGGCACAGAGCAGTTATCCATATGGTTATCAGACAGCTAAGCTGTTTTCCAAGCACGTTCATGACGCATCGAATCACTAGTCATGACACCTGTCAACAAATAGTGCAGGAATCTGAGCCGGTAACTTGGCGTGTGCAGTGATGGGGGGGGGGGGGGAGGGGGGGCAGTAGTCTTGGTGTCACTGCCTCCCCCCCCCCCCCAAGACATTACATAGCAAAAAAAAAATATGACCGCTTCATGGAAAACCATGCTTCGGATCTCTTGCTCGCAACAACTGCGCACAGTGCACACACGCACACACACACACACACTCTCTCTCTCTCTCTCACACACTCACACTTAAATTCACATTTCACATGCGTGTGCGAGCGAGCAATGTTTTATTCAACATTGTTTTATTCACGGCGCTCGAGTCGGTCGACGAGGCGTATTCTGCATTTATCCTGTCAAGATGGTATTCTGATGCGCCAACCTCATCCGACTGCATCGAAACACTCGGCGTCGTCAATATGACAATGTTTAAAAAAAAAAAATCGCCTTTGCTGCCGTTGCAAGATCAGAACCAGTGTTCTGTTTGGGCGTATCAGCAGGGCAAGGTGAAGGCCGTTGAACTGGATGAATGAACGCTAGTAATGTGGTAATACCTTGTACAGTGTATGTGGAAGGCTGTATACATTGTCATGGTCTCCACAAACATGGACGAACTTGGTAACTCGTCAAACGGCCAACTGTAGAAACTTGTACGGGATTTCTCTCCTCCCCCCCCCCCACCCCCCCCCAAAAAAAAAACAAACAAAACTCCCGTGTAACACGCGTCGTGAGATTTGCCAGTGAAAGTCGTATTGCTGCAGCATACCCCGTGTCATGTCGGGGTGGGGGGTCATTGTCTGTCAAGGTGAATTGTGTCGTGTTTTTTTCAGTTGAGTCGGAAGATGAAATGTTAAATTAGATTATCCTATCAGATGGATGTTTTCTTATGTTGTTGCTCTTGAGAGAGGATGGTTCTTCCGGCCCTTAACTTGTGTTGACCAGTTTAGTAAACATGCTCTTGACATTTACACGCGTACTCAAGATAAAATGGGAGTACGTATATATGCTTTGCATCATGTTTTGTGTTAGCTTTGTTGAAGCAGTATTGGTATACTCTTCAAAAAGGTGTTAAAGAATTTCTGTTGAAAAGAAATGTTTTGTTTTCAGCTGGCTGCAGCTGCAGCTCTGTCGATCGCGTCAGTGGATTTACCGAGTCCATGCGGACCCGTGGTAAGTTCTTCAGTTTTTTTTTTTTTTTTTTTTTTTTTTTTTTGGGGGGGGGGGGGGGCGGTGTATGTAGTAGTAGTGGTGGTAGGAACGTAATTTATACATAGGCCGTTAAGCCTTTAAATGTCCCCTCTTGTTATTATACTTTATAACAGGGGGTTGAAATGCATGCTAAATAAATTTTCCTACTTATTCATCAAAGCTTCTAAACTGTACTTTAAATTTCAAGTCTTCGTCCAGCAATTCTTAAAAACATGTATTTTTTTTAGCAAATTTAAGTGCAATTGGCAAATTGTTTCAGTTAGCAATAACTATTACTGAACGTGAATCTCCCCATACTATAGTATGACGCTGCTTAACAAATTCTTGCCTTCCGAATTTCTTGTTCTGTTTTAGCAGCTTCAAAAAGAATAGCCCCACTGTCTGTCTGGGGCAAGATATATTCTGCTTTCTTCCGTGCTGTCGTGTGCAAGCAAGTCTGCCATGTTCATGATGGTGCTCTTCGGAACTGCCAATCCCATCATTTTTCGAAGTGGTATACCATACACACGCGCTCACTTTCAACGATGAGGTGTTCGGTTTGGGGATTTTTTTTCCCCGTTCTTTTGCACGGAACGGTGATCGTTATGATCACGTCAGTTACTTAGTAGTTTCTAGGATTCCAACCAGCTTTTACTTTTTTTTTTTTCTGTTCGTTCCTTCATAGTCTCGTTTTATCAATTTCCGCTGTTTAAATTTGCGGTGAGGAAAACGATAGCAGCCTAAAAGCACAAGCAAGAACCCCGACACTTCAGCAACCGCAAATCCAGATGTCTGGATGCGGACTAAGTTATTCCCCGCATACGCTGTAGCTTGGAAGAAAGTACACGTGTTCTTTTGCAACTGACAGAGGCACAAGAAACCCAGACTCCTGTACCAACAGGCAGCTAACGATTCCGCAGACGCTAGAGCCATGATAAATCCAAACAACCATAACTCTCTACAATTAGTCATGGACAATTGTCATTTGTGTTGCTTATCATTGAGTCGATCTGAAAAAGGGCGAGACCACTCAACGAAAAGAAACAGACCCAGCTACCGTGGCGAAGTTGTTAGCGTCGCGGACTCCCGGCTGGGGAGGTCGTGGATTCGATTCCCATTGGAGCGGTTTATTTGACAATGTTCAGCCCCGACCGGCTCCTACCCAGGCTTGAGTCTGATATTGGCTCAAGTGGGAGTACTGGCTCCACAGTCGAGTTCTGTCCATATAATATGGAGCGTCTGTGCTCTCTGCTTCGAGGTTGCTGAAATTTCCTGTCCAATGCCGCAGGTGTCTGTGTCTCTCGGACCTGGTTGACGCTTGGATGTATTATGAAAGTAAGCGTTGAGTACAGCCCTGTCATGCAGTCTCCAACCAGATTGGAAATCTGCAGCCCAGTCATGCAGTCTACGACCAGATTGGAAATCTGCAGCCCTGTCATGCAGTCTCCGACCAGACTGGAAATCTGCAGCATCATCTCCATCCTCGTCCTCGCTGATCAGCATTAACGTCTCAAATTATGTGGCCCTTCATGCCCGGCTCTCTGTGCCCATCCATGCCCAGCTCTCTCTTGCCCTTCATGCCCAGCTGTCTGTGGCCCTTCGTGCCCAGCTGTCTGTGGCCCTTCGTGCCCAGCTATCTGTGGCCCTTCGTGCCCAGCTGTCTGTGGCCCTTCGTGCCCAGCTGTCTGTGGCCCTTCGTGCCCAGCTGTCTGTGGCCCTTCGTGCCCAGCTGTCTGTGGCCCTTCGTGCCCAGCTGTCTGTGGCCCTTCGTGCCCAGCTGTCTGTGGCCCTTCATGCCCAGCTCGCTGTGGCTCTTTATGCCCAGCTCGCTGTGGCCCTTCATGCCCGCTCTCGTGGTGACCTCGGTTTCAATTCTCCATGTCTGTGGCCTTGGTTTGATTCTGTCGGGTCACCGGTATCGGCAAATCATGGGGACCGTCGTTAAACGACGTGGTGGCCTCCTCAGGAGGGAGAACCCACTCACGCTGGCACTCGGCTAACTGTCAGAAGGGAGCTTCAGTGGTGATGTCCTGCGTATGTTGGATCAGAACAGGCGCCACTGAACACCACCGAAGGGACTGTACAGCAGAGCAGTGTCTCCTCCGGTGGGTTGCCTCATGACAACTTGACGTTGACTGCTCCCTGCGGATTGCCGTGGCTGTGTCGGGTCGGGCCGGGCAGTGTCTGTGAACGTGAAGTCAGAATGACTGGCATGGGTGCAATGTCACTGAGGTGGCACAGATGGGATAGCAATAGATAGGTGAATAAATAAATGAATATAATCAAAGTAGAGGGAAGGTTTGGGCGAGATTGATACCTTGGACTGATTTCAGCAAAGTCTGAATTTGATTGTGTGCAAGGTTTGAAATAAGCGAAGCGGAAATCAGAATTTGACGTCATCAGTTTGGAGGACTGCTCATGGCACTGCACACGCAGGTTCAGATCTTTCAAAGGTTCGGTTAAACCGATCCCTCATGGCGCAAAATTCTTGATGTGGAAAGGTTTCTTGGTAGTTTTCTGAATTTGTTTCTGTATCTTCTTGATGGCTTTTTGTCCTGCATTTGTTTTCCAAGCGCTTTTGAATTCGATTTGATATGCGCGTTATTTTTTCGTTTTTAAAGGCAAATGGCCTTTAACGTGTGCTTGTAGATTGTGTTCTGCTGGGAAATAGGATTGAAATACTCGATGAAAGGATCTTTTAAAAACTTAAACTGTTGCACACAGTTCGGATAGGCATATTTATGCAGGCACATGCATGCATGTTGATTCGTATATATGTATGTACACACACACACACACACACACACACACACACACACAACCATATATATATATATATATATATATATATATATATATATATATATATATATATAATTTATTTAGCGTGTGGTGCCGGTTTTTTTCAGTTTTTGTCCGGTGGGCGCGGTTTGCAGGGAGGCGCCGAACCAAAAGGGAGAAATCCAACCGGCGGTGTGTGGGTAAGTGTCCTATTTGACTTCGAGTTCATTCATGGAGGGAATAGGGTCGTAGATTTGAACTAAGCGATTTGGGAGGGGGGGGGGGGGGGGGGGGGGGGCTGTCATCGCGCAGCTTTCAAGTGAGAGCATACCTACATGTCCTTAACATTTAATGGCATGTTTTATAAGACGTTTTAAGTGTACTTTACAAGCCTGTCATTTCAGGAGACTAGCTAGCTGCTTTATGTTTAGCTGTTCCTAGCATCGGCGACGATATGGTCCATTTTTCCCCCCAGCATAGTTATGCTTTCTTCCCGAAAAAGCATTGAAACGAAGCCCAAATTAACACAACACGAACACAATTTATCGTTCAGTCCTTGTGATTGAAGTGTGCGTTTGATCAGCGGTCCTACGCCAAACAGTTCTGGAAAAATTAAAAACAAAAAAACAAAAACCCTTTTGTCGTGCTCGACTTTTGCTTTTACCATTGAAATGTATGTACGTGGTTACTTCCACGGTAGGTACATCCCCAACAGCCATGTCATGTTGTGATTTGATCTTGCGTTAAGTTTGTATGCTGGCACTTGGTGAATAACCTTGGACACCGCTAAGTTTTTAAGCAGTAGACGTACGTACGCAACATGAACTGAACTGTCGGGGCTGTCCTGTAGGTAGGTAGCAAATGGGGTGGGTGGGGTGGGGAGAGAGACCTCCGATGGGGAACGTGATGCTCAGTGTCGACGTTTCCCACAGATTAAAAAAGCAACGGTGGATAACTATGATTAATTCATCTTGGAAAACTGGGAACGGCTACATACGGCCAGTCACACGCATACTACACCAAATGCGCCGCGTTCACACATATGCCGCGCTCACCACACGCGCGCGCGCGCGCGCTCGCACACACACACACACACACACACACACACACACACACACACACTCTATCGAGAACTAGCTGCATCAAAATTTGTCATAAAAATCGAGTGCTGGTGATTATTACATTCAAGATCACACGACTTTCCAAAAAGAGCAATTGCGATTAAATCGCAAGAACAATAGCTACATATACTTATTTGATTAAATGCTCAAAAATAGATATTGAACACAAATTTAGCAAAATCGCATGTATACAAAAGATATCATTTTCAGGCGTTTACTGATGGGTTTCCGTTTTAGGTGATGGAAATGTTGGTGCAACATTTGTTGTTCCTTTCCTTAAAACTCAAAGATAGTTCTTTCTGGGTAGCAATTTATCTATATTCACAGCCGAATTAGTAGCTGTAATGATGGCAATAGAATTTCTAACAGATCTTCCCATTAACATCGCTCAGATAGCTTTGTGGATTCAAAATCAGCCCTAGGCTATTTGCCCTTGACTCTAATATATCGACACGACCCGACCTTGTTTTGAATTATCTTTTATACTGTCTGGTGTCTAAAGGCATTATTATAGAATTTTGCTGGATTCCTTCGCATACTGGTATACTTGAAAATGAATTGGCTGATAGGGGCTGCGAAAAAAAAGGTGCTAAAAAAGCAGGGTCATTTTCCGAGTTGAAAATAAAACCGTCAGTAGTAGAATGTTATCGTACCCTTGAATCGTCTGCACAGAAGAGAGCTCAAACAAATGTTGATACGTCTACCGAGATTTTCATCCAACCAATGGGAAGCTTTTCCAATAGACCTTGTATTAAGAAAAATGCCTGAATCTTCCAGTTTATTATTCCAAATATCTTCCCTTATAATTCGATTAAAGCTAAATGCTTTGAAAACAAAGTTGAGTAAGAATACTAACTGTATTTGTGGTAAAAGATAACATGAACCACATTTTGTTCAATTGTCACAAGTTGACTTTTTCTTACCAACATCATTACGATCCAATACTTTTCTGAAAAAAAAAAACTTCCAAGATCTACTTTCGAATCATTCTCTGCTGATCGAAATTGCTGAATACTTAATACATAGTCCGATTGGGTTTTTTTATTTAGCTTTGAGCTAACTCATTTTGTTTAAGATAGTGAAGGATTTTTGTTTTCTTGCTATATGTTAGTTTTTTCACACTAATTGTTGTATTTAAGATTATTGATACGTTTATTGTTCAATTTAGACACATATACAGATACATACACGTACACACTCGCATACAAAGGCCTATGTTCATGCTTACACAACACATAGGCTTATTCATTTAATCATTCATTCAGTCACTCTTCTTTCATTCACGTCTAATATCGCTCAAAGTGAACAGACGTTAAACAGAAGTACAAACGAACACGCGCGCGCACGCACACACACACAACAGGCGCGTGCTCTCGCGCGCGCACACTCACTCTCTCTCTCTCTCTACTCAATGTCTCCACGATGTCGATTCTGAATCGGAGAAATGACATGCAGTAAGTTACAGCCGACTTCCCCTCTCTCGCAGAACTTGACAGCATCTGCTTATTTCTGTTGAATCTCGGATCAAGCACTGACCGCTCCAAAGCCAGGCGACTGCCCTAGTCCAGACCCCTTCGACATCGGTTTTGGCAAGTGCCCCAGCAATTGCTTGCAGGACAGTGAGTGTGATGGAGACCGGAAGTGCTGCAGGAAACCCTGTGGGGCCTTGACCTGTCAGCAGCCACGACCGTCCTGTGACACTGTGGTAGGATTGATGTATCCTGTGGCACTGTGGTAGGATTGATGTATCCTGTGTGTATCCTGTGACACTGTGGTAGGATTGATGTATCCTGTGTATCCTGTGACACTGTGGTAGGATTGATGTATCCTGTGTGTATCCTGTGACACTGTGGTAGATTTGTATCCTGTGTTTCCTGTGACACTGTGGTAGGATTGATGTGTCCTGTGTGTATCCTGTGACACTGCAGTAGGCTTGTAGGATTGTATGACCTGTGGTAGGATTGTATCCTTTGTGATCCTGTGACACTGTGGTAGGATTGTATCCTGTGTGTATCCTGTGACACTGTGGTAGGATTGTATCCTGTATCCTGTGACACTGGTAGGTGTATGCTGTGTGTATCCTTGACGCTGTGGTAGGATTGTATCCTGTGTTTCTGTGACACTGTGGATGGATGTATCCTGTGGCACTACGATTGATGGATCCTGTGTGTGAGACTGTTCTGTAATACTTTGGTAAAATGGATATCCTGTGATTTATCCTGTGTTAGATAGTTCTGGATATTTGGTAGATTGTGTCTTGTGTTTAGACCATCCTGTAATACTGTCCTGTGATGTTGTGTGGGGTTGATGTATCCAGTGATAAACTATACTGTGACGTATCCTGTGTGTAGATCATCCTGTGATACTGTAGTAGGATTGTGTCCTTTGTTGCACCGTCCTGTGTCGCTGTGGTAGGATTCATTTAATCCTGTGTTACACTGTCATGTGACTGAGGTAGGGTCGATTAATCCTGTGTTGGATCATCCTGGGATACTGCGATGTAATCTATGATAGCCAGTCTTGTGTGAGGTCCGATTCCCATCTTGTAAGTTCCGATTCCCATCTTGTAAGTTCCGGTCCGGCGACCATCTTGTTGTAGGAAGACGCCAAAGGAACACATAGGTACATGGTCACATACAGTTAAATACGGACAGCAATTGCAGTCGAAGTCAAAGGACATGATTTACATGTGCACGCGTTATATGTATGACTTTTGTTGGAGACTTGTTCCATTGTCGTTAGTGAAAGTAACGGCCCGCCCCACCTCGTCCGCATGCACCGTACTCGCTCACGCGCGCACACGTCCTTAAACGTGCGCGCGCACGCAAACTTGTCGCTCCCCCTCCCCCTTTTTCCCCCGCACCTATCCCCTCCACCCTCTTCTCACTCGTCTCTCCTGCGTTTTTTCTGTCGCTCCTGTTTTTTCTTCCCCTTCCCTCTCCTCCCTTCCGCTACTCGTATCCTCCCTATAAAGTGAGACATCAGTGATGTGGAGCCGTGTGCTTGGACACTGTCCAGGGCTGTCGCACTGCCCCTCCCTCAAGGTGCGCGGTACGGCCTGTCGCTGAGGAGGACGTAACGCTGCCCCATTTTTCACCACAGTCGGAGTCGGATGGCGCCACACGTCTGCTCTCTGTGAACTCGAGCACCGCTTGATGACGTCTCGCGGGGTCGGGTTGGCCGAGCGGATGAAGCCTTCCGTCTCTTGAAACCACCGAGTCCAGGTTTCCGTCCTTTGTTGAGACGGCCAGTTTTAGAGATTTTCTGTTCGGTTCTACTATTGCTTTCACTCCAACCACATGTCCTTTGGAGGAGACTTTGAAGCGAAGTTGAGTATATGAACGCCTGGATTGAATAATACTAATGATTAGCTCGCACGTTATACAGCTTGGCTCGAGACGTAGATCTGTTTTTTCTCTCGAAGATCCTATGACTCCTTCATTTACAAGATTATGCTTCATGATTTGGATGTATTGCATATTAAAACTCTTTTTCTCTACTTGCTCGTACCCAAAATCCTGTTTAGGCCGAAAAGTGCTGGTGGAATGGATGACAAAAAAACAAACAAAACATTCTGGCACTGTTCTCGCGTTTAGATATCGCCTCCGAAGGCGTAATTTGGCTGCCATTGAAAATAGTCTCGTTCGAAGAAAATGGCGCTTAGGTGAATCTCGGAAGATTGTGCCGAGAAATGAAGACGTCCGATTACTGTGACGTCAGTCCCTCGGCCTTTTAATTGCCGCTTTGCCGTGCAATGTCCACCCGTTGTGAACGTGGGACCCTTGTGTGCTGTGTGCAACAGAAATGCCCGCCTGGTCAGAAGTGCGAGATGCAAGATGTGGTCTGTGTTCGACCTCCCTGCGACCCCCCAGCCTGTCTGCGTGAATGTCACCAGTGAGTATGCTTCATGCGTTTTGGTCAGACACTTTAAATAATGGCCGTTGGGGTTGGGTGGATGGGTGGGTGGGTGTCGGATAGCAAATGCCATGCTGCGGTTCTTTCTCGTTCAGTCGGAAAGCAAATCTTTTGAGTGCTGGTCCCGGAATGGAAATCATGGCATTGGCAAGAATAGCGATGCCACTTCTGACGGTCTCACTGACGCACAAGGAATTGTTGTGCTAAAGTGTTGCCCAGTAAAACGTAGCCATGGATATGTAGCTTGTACGAAGACGGAGTATATTTATATGTATCGTGTATGAGTCGTATGTAGTAAGAGTTGGCAGCCGTCGTTTGTCAAACATGTAAGATCAAGACATGCACTGTGTCTCAGATTACCGTCTGCTTTCACAAAGTCTTCAAGCATGTACTTTGGTATTAAGGGGCTGTATACATTTTGTTCTGCTTTTTGCTTAAGGAAAATTGTTTAATTTTCTTTAAGATTTCCATTCTAAGTTCTTTTCCTGTCCGTTTTCTTAAGTTACTATGTCTCGTCTCTTCATGTCTCGATGTACGTCTCTCTCTCTCTCTCTCTCTCTCTCTCTCTCTCTCTCCTCTCTCTCTCTCCCTCCCCCCTCCCTCCCTCCCTCTCCCTCTCTCTCTCTCTCCCTCCCTCCCTCCATTCCTCCCTCCCTCTCCCTCCCCCTCTTCCCCCCTCCCTCCCTCTCCCTCTATCTCCCTCCCCCTCTCTCTCTCATTCAGTCTCAAAGTGAACAGACGTTAAACGAAGTACGAACACGTGCGCGCGCGCGCGCACACACACACACACACACACACACACACACACACACACACACACACACACACACACACTCGCACACACACACACACACTCTCTCTCTCTCTCTCTCTCTCTCTCTCTCTCTCTCTCTCTCCCTACGAAGATGTCGATTCTGAATCGGAGAAATGACGTGCAGCAAGTTACAGCCGACCTTCCTCTCTCGCAGAACCTGACAGCATCTGCTTATTTCTGTTAATCTCGGATCAAGCACTGACCGCTCCAAAGCCAGGAGACTGCCCCAGTCCAGACCCCTTCGGTTTTGGCCTCTGCGCCAATACGTGCTCGCAGGACAGTGAGTGTGATGGAGACCAGAAGTGCTGCAAGAACCCCTGTGGGGCCTTGACCTGTCAGCAGCCACGACCGTCCTGTGACACTGTGGTAGGATGTGATGTATCCTGTGTGCATCCTGTGGTAGGATTGTATCCTGTGTGTATCCCTGTGACACTGTGGTAGGATTGTATCCTGTGTGTATCCTGTGACGCTGCGGTAGGATTGTACCCTGTGTGTTCTGTGACACTGTGGATGGATTGTATCCTGTGTGTATCCTGTGACACTAAGATTGATGATCCTATGTGTGAGACTGTTCTGTAATAACTTTGACACTGTGGTAATGGATATCCTGTGATTTATCCTGTGTTAGTATAGTTCTGGATACTTTGGTAGGATTGTCTTGTCTTTAGACCATCCTGTGTGTGATACTGTCCTGTGATGTGTGGGTTGATGTATCCAGTGGTAAACTGTACTGTGTTGTCGGATTGACGTATCCTGCGTGTTGGATCATCCTGTGATACTGTAGTAGGATTGTGTCCTTTGTTGCACCATCCTGTGTCGCTGTGGTAGGATTCATTTAATCCTGTTACTATCATGTGACACTGAGGTAGGGTCGGTTAATCCTGTGTTGGATCATCCTGGGATACGGCGATGTAATCTATGAGCCAGTCTTGTGAGGTCCGATTCCCATCTTGTAAGTTCCGATTCACATCTTGTAAGTTCCGGTCCGCGACCATCTTGTAGGAAGACGCCAAAGGAACACATAGGTACATGGTCACATACAGTTAAATACGGACAGTAATTGCAGTCGAAGTCAAAGGACAACATGATTTACATGTGCACGCGTTATATGTATGACACTTTTGTTGGAGACTTGGTCCATTGTCGTTAGTGAAAGTAACGGCCCGCCCCACCTCGTCCGCATGCACCGTACTCGCTCACGCGCGCGCACGTCCTTAAACGTGCGCGCACGCAAACTTGTCGCTCCCCCCTCCCCCTTTTCCCCCCGGACCTCTATCCCCTCCACCTCTCTTCCCACTCGTCTCTCCTGCGTTTTTCTGTCGCTCCTGTTTTTTCCTCCCTTCCCTCTCCTCCCTTCCGCTACTCATATCCTCCCTATAAACTGAGACATCAGTGATGTGGAGCCGTGTGCTTGGACACTGTCCAGGGCTGTCGCACTGCCCCTCCCTCAAGGTGCGCGGTACGGGCTGTCACTGAGGACGTAACGGCGCCCCATTTTTCCCCACAGTCGGAGACGGAGATGGCGCCACACGTCTGCTGTCTGAACTCTAGCACCGCCTGATGACGTGTCGCGGGGGTCGGGTTGGCCGAGCGGATGAAGCCCTTCCGTTTCTTGAAAGCCCCGAGTCCAGGGTTCCGTCCCTTGTTGAGACGGCCAGTTTTTTAGAAATTTTCTTTTCGGTTCAACGTTTGCTTGGACTCCAACCACATGTCCTTAGATATCGCCCCAAAGGCGGAATTGGGGTCTCGGAGGAGACTTTGAAGCGAAGTTGAGTGCATGAACGCCTGCCTTTTGAAATAGTCATGAGTTCGCATGTGATAGAGCTTGGCTCGAGACGAACCTGTTTTTCTCTCTCGAAGATCCCCTCGCTCCTTCACTTAACATGGTTATGCTTCACGATTTGGATGTATTGCATATGAAAACAGGTTTTCTCCATTTGCACGCACCCGAAATCCTGTTTAGGCCGAAAAGTGGAGTGGATGACAAAAAAAAAAAAAAAGAAAGAAAAAGCATTCTGGCACACTGTTGTTCCGTTTAGATATCACCTCCAAAGGCGGAATTGGGGTCTCGTTCGAAGAAAATGGCGCTTATGTGATGAAACTCGGAAGATCATGCTGAGAAATGAAGATGTCCGATTACTGTGACGTCAGTTCCTCAGCCTTTTAATGGCCACTTTGCCGTGCAATGTCCACCCGTTGTGAACGTGGGACCCTTGTGTGCTGTGTGCAACAGAAATGCCAGCCTGGTCAGAAGTGTGAAGATGTGGTCTGTGTTCGACCTCCCTGCGACCCCCAGCCTGTCTGCGTGAATGTCATCAGTGAGTATATTTGATGCGTTTTGGTCAGATACTTTTAAAATAAAACCCCGTTGGGGTTGGGTGGGTGGGTGTCGGATAGTAAAATGCCATGCTATGGTTAGTTTTCTCATTCAGTCGGAAAGCAAATCTTTTGAGTGCTGGTCCCAGAAATGGAAAAATGCCATTGGCAAGAAAAACGATGCCACTTCTGACGGTCTCACTGACGCACAAGGAATTGTGCAAAAGTGTTGCCCAGTAAAACGTAGCTATGGATATGTAGCTGATACGAAGACGGAGTATATTTATATGTATCGTGTATGAGACATATGTAGTAAGAGTTGGCAGTGGTCCTTTGTCAAACATGTGAGATCAAGACGTGCACTGTGGCTCAGATTACCATCTGCTTTACAAAGTCTTCAAGCATGTACTTTGGTATTAAGAGGCTGTATACTACATTTTGTTTTGCTTTTTGCTTGTGGAAAATTGTTTTTTTTTTATTTTCTTTTCTAAGTTTTTGTTTTCCTGTCCGTTTTCTTTCTTACTACGTCTCGTCTCTTCATGTCTACCTGTACGTCTCTCTCTCTCCCTCCCCCCTCCCCCTCCTCCCTCCCAGATCGACATAATACAACATGCCTTGCTGTGATGTGCTGCAGAGCCAGGAGAGTGCCCCAAGTTCAAGTTCACCCCGCACGGTGCCTTCGCCTGCCGCCCAAGTGTTGGTCTGACGCCAACTGCCCGGGGACCGGAAGTGCTGCATGGTAGGCTGTGGGAAGAGCTGCGAGGACCCAGTGCCAGAGACCTGCGCCACAGTGGTAAGCACCGCTGATCCCCCCCCCCCCCCCCCCCCCCCCCCCCCCCCCCACCCCCACCCACACACACACGCACACAACCTACTGCATGCACATGTACAAATGGCTCCGACTGCTGCTCCTTTACCACTCCTCCCCATCTCCCCCCCCCCCCCCCCCCTTTCCTCCTATCAGTTTCATACTGTGGTATGTTGTGAGGTTGCGGATTCGGAGGTCTTGGTTCTGTCGTGCAATTGTTTGACACAGCGTGGTCCCAATGAGAGAATTTCACGTTGGTATCGCTTGGAACCGTACGATCTACTTCCCTTCACTTTTTGATTCGACAGTAAACATTGTTGCTCCAGCTTTCTGACTGAACACTGCTAGTATCGGTATCATTCGCGCCGGGAGGAAATGGCTTTGGTTTGTTTTGTTTTGTTTTGTTTGCGTTTTTTTTTTTTATGTGCAGCCTAGCTGGCGTACGTAATCTCGGACCAAAAAATCGGAAATTGACGTCATCTCTTCCTCGTCGTATCACAATATTTGGAAATTTGTTACAGTCCATGCCTCTTCATGCCCTGCTGTCGTCGGGACATTTGGTGTTGATTTCCCCTGCTCGCTGTCGTATCGGTCGCAAACGATAAAGACAAAGTCACTTGGGAGCAGCAGTAACGCTTCTGTCCAGAGAATGACGCATACATTGTTTGGCCCCGCGACTTGGCAGCTCTGATAATCTGTCCCGTCCGCTGGGCGTAAATCTCTCTCTCCCCTCCCTCCCTCCCTCCCTCCCCTGTCTCTCTCAATCTCAATATTCCTGGTCAAAGGTCCAATCATCCGGCTCCTGACGGAAATGTTGTAAATGCCTATGCTCTTGAACTGTGGCAGGATGGCATCACAGCTATTGTCACAACGGTGATTTGAATGAAGTTCCTATGCATATTGATAAGGGACTCTCGTGCACGTGTACGAGCACGTGTGTGAGTGTGTGTGTGTGTGTGTGTGTGTGTGTGTGTGTGTGTGTGTGTGTGCTTGCATTCATGTATGTGCGCAGGTGTGTGCGCGCGCGCGCGCTCGTTTGTGTGTGTGTTGAAATTGCCGGCTCAGCATGTACTATAGTCGTGATCTCACTCGAGAAAGTTGATTGTGACTGGTAACGTATTTGGAATACGGTACAATTTCTGCTGAAATTTAGAAGTCATTTTGATATTCTATATACGCTTTTGCCTTTGAATTGTCAACTTATTTTGCTTTTTGTCCTTTCGTGAATTCGTCATTGTTTATTGATCTACAATTGATTTTTTTTTCTTCTTTCATTCCTATTAATTGTGTTGTCATCCAGTTTGCCTTGACAATTTTTTTTTTCTTTGTTTCAGTCAGTTCTTGTTAAGTCTGTAAGAGCTTTGTCTGCTTGTAATTATCATTGCGTGTTTAGTTATTGTATTGACTATATTAGTTATGACAGAAGACGACAACCCTTGGCTGAAAAGAGATGGACTTAAAGTTGGGCATCTCAATGTCAACCATGCGATTAATAAAATGACTGAAATAGCATCGGTCATATCAAATTCGGGAAAAAATTTTCACATATTTGGATTTTCGGAGTCACATCTGTCCGGTCTCATATCAAACAATGACACTGCAATTCCAGGTTATAATGTTGTTCGTAGAGATCCTAAACAAAACATGGAAACTGGTATTATGGTATATCTTCATCAGTCAGTAAAATTCCAGAGGATGCATTTTCTTTTTAGAGCTTATAACGTAGAAGCTATCTGGATTGAGATCCAGCTTAAATTTAATAAGCCTATACTTATGTTTTCTGTACAGAAATCCAGCTGAACATGTCGACTGGATTGACAGTTTCACGTTAATGATGGAAAACGCACATGATGAATCCAAAGACATATTAGATTTTAATATAGATCTACTAAAATTAAACAGTGGAACTGTTTTTGAGTCACTTGGTCTTACACAACTAATCAAAACTCCTACGAGGGTCACTGAGATATCTGAAACACTGATAGACCATTTATATGTTACAAATCCAGAAAACATTCTTGAGACTAGTGTGCCTGTTTTGGGGTGCAGTGATCACTTCCCAATTTGTTGCACTTGGTCAAAAAAAAAAGGTATCAAAATTCCAAGGTTAAACCATGAAACGATTACCATTAGAAACTTTTCAAAATTTGATAGTGACAAATTTCTCTCTAAAAACCTTTTAAATTCCCCTCTAAGTATCGATATACAGAACCCAATCAGGCTCTAGAAGTTTGGTACTCCATCTTCTATACTGTATACAACAAACATGCTGAATTTCATTGGGATCGAATGAACGGTTGTTGATTTACAGACAATTAAACAGAGGATGGGTCGAAATCAAAGTTCGCAAAATCTGTTCAGTTCACAAAATCATTTCAATAGTGGGTGTGGCCACCGCCATTGGCGAGACATTCCACGCAGCGACTCCTCATCGAGTTGACCAGTGTTCTGATGACCCTCTGAGGGATTCTCTGCCATTCCAGTTGCAGCATTTGGAAGAGATCCTGGCGGTCTCTGGGAGGTGGATGGTTCTCCTTCACACGTCTCCCCAACTCATCCCACATATGCTCGATGGGATTGAGGTCGGGACTATACGCCGGGAAGATCATCCTGTTGATGCCGGCCTGCACAATGAAGTTTTCGGCCACCCGGGCCCTATATGTGGCCGAGCATTGTCGTCTTGGAAGACTGCCATGGGTCCTATCCGTTGCATGGTCGGAACAACGAAAGGCGCCAGGATTTCATCCCGATAGCGGATGCCTGTGAGGTTTCCATCAATATGGTAGAGTGGTGTCTTGTGGTGGAGGCTGAAGGCACCCCATACCATAACAGATCCTCCCCCAAAGGCCCTGGTCTGGCGAACAGCTGCATCAATGTAACGTTCACCAACACGCGCCTCCAAACTCTAGTTCGGCCGTCATTGTGTTCAAGACTAAACCGCGACTCATCTGAAAAGAGGACCTGGGACCACTGTTGTTGGTTCCATCTCACATGACGATGGCAGAAAGCTCGGCGAGCCAGCCTATGGGCTGCTAGCAGTCGTGGTCGAACAGCTGGGCGACGTGATCTGAGGCCGAAGTGGTGAAGACGGTTTCGTATGGCTTGACGGCTGAGGATGGTGTTATTTGCCATACGAAGCTGCCTTTGGATGCTGGTGGAAGTGGTATCCCGCTGCAATAGGGCCTGCCTCTCGATGAAACGATCTTCTCTCTGGGAGTAGTCTGCCTAGGCCGACCTGACCGTGGCCTCTCTTCAACGCTGTTGGTCGCCCTAAAACGCTGATTCAGTCTAACAATAACTGAATGATGCACACCACAGTCAAGTCGTCGCGCCACTTCAGCCTTTGCAATGCCATCTTGTATCCACGCATCGCCCTGGTTTTGTCAAAGGTGCTAAGTTTTCTTCGTGGTGGCATGGTGAGAAAAGGGCTGACAGTAACCAACCCCCCGCGCTTAAACAGCCAAAAGAAGGGGCATAAAACTCACTTGAGAGACTGCTCTTGCACGGGGGAAAAAGAATTTTTCATTTTACACATCTTGTGTCGCCAGCAAGCTTGATGCAAAACAGGCACAGTTAACGCAACTTTGCACTTTTTATCCCGCGCGGTAACGAGGTCACCAAGACCCCCGTGCGCACTACCAGTTGACACAGGCTGGATTACACACTGCTGTGTGAGATTCCATCATTGGTTGCCGCATAACAAAAAAAAAACAATGTTTGATGTTCATTCTGTTCTCGTGTCCCTTAGGCAATTGAAG
The DNA here is from genome assembly GCA_016801955.1 of Conus betulinus. NCBI lineage: Eukaryota > Metazoa > Mollusca > Gastropoda > Neogastropoda > Conidae > Conus > Conus betulinus. The sequence continues at coordinate 16,956 of JADBJO010006098.1, forward strand.
CAGACAGCCACTCGTGGAATTGACGGTATAGATGGCAAAATTCTAAAGCTCTCTGCACCCGTTATCGCAGAAACGTTAACTTACATTTACAACCTCTGTATAGATAAACGATGCTTTCCATATACCTTAAAAAAGACAGTCATACCAATATACAAATCAGGAAACGCTACTGTTCCATCCAATTATAGACCTATTTCGATTCTATTAGTTCTAAGCCATTAGAACTCCACATCAATAAATGTCTCCATTCCCATGCAGAAAAATGATTTGATACACCCAAATCAATCGGGGTTCGGAGAAGACCATTCGTGCCACACAGTGCTAACTAAATTAATAGATGGCTCTTAGACATGAACAAGCAATTTTCAGGAATTCTCTTTGTAGATTTCGCAAAAGCTTTCGACGTTATAAATCATGAACTTTTACTCAGAAAACTTTGTATAAGCTATCATACAAACCCTGAAACTGATTTCATCTTTTCTCTCCAGCAACAAATTGTGTCCGTAAACACGTACCATCTGATTTTCTTCCCAGCAAATTTGGTGTCCCACAAGGGTCGGTATTAGGTCCTATTTTCATTTTACATCAATGATCTGCCATTGTACTTGAAAATAAACAGTGAAATGTTCGCTGATGATACAACCTTAGACACACGTAATTCTGACGCCAAAAAGGTTTGCGGTGACATGCAAGAAAACATCATCTCTCGTTGCAAAGTGAAACGACTGCAGGCGGAAATCTAAAATCTTAAATGTCGGCGAACCCCAGAGAAACGTGGACAAACGAGTCACAAGACAACAACGCGTTTCGACCTCTTAGGTCTTCCTCAGGTGAAATAAAGACGGACAAAATAACGAAAATGCACTTAGCTTTGATCGCTTCAGATTGCTTCTGAGTTCAGCGCAAGGAAGGCGTTGAATGAGCAGTTCAGCGCAAGGAAGGCGTTTGATGAGCAATTGAAGGCTCATTCAACGCCTTCCTTGCGCTGAACTCAGAAGCAATCTGAAGCGATCAAAGCTAAGTGCATTTTCGTTATTTTGTCCGTCTTTATTTCACCTGAGGAAGACCTAAGAGGTTGAAACGCGCGTTGTGTGTTGTCTTGTGACTCGTTTGTCCACGTTTCTCTGGGCGGTTTGCTGACATTTACTTAAGATCAATCTCTCGGTTAAATGGACACGATTTAATCACATGGCTCTCCATCCTCATGAAACTAAATTCATGATAACTACTAGACAGAAACGTCAAACTCTAAGCCAAAATCTGCCAGTACTTTGCATTTCAAACGAAAACGTCTAAGTAACCAGTCAGTCTTGGGAATAACAATAGATAATAATCTAACTTGGTCAAAACACTTAGTCTTTATCTAGAAACGTTGCAAGAAAACATCTTCTAAAAAGGATTAAGAACTTCTTAAATTTGCATGCAAGAAAACTATTCTTTCACTTTTACATTCAGCCTTTTATTGACTATGCCTCAACGCTTTGGAACTCAGCGAGCAATAATTCACTCAAACCACTAATTAACCTTCATAAAAGAGCTCTCAAAGTAACGTCAGGTCGACCATCCTAGCTGGTAGATACTATAAGCAATTGGGCATTCTCCCATTCAAAGCCAAACTTCTATACAATTAAGGACTCTTTATGCATAAGATACTCCATGGAAATGCTCCACTTTCTCTGACAAATATGTTCACTTTTAACGACTATAGACACTCACATAAAATAACCTCCCGTTTCCATGATTAATCTATACAAGTCTAGTTTGGCGTATTCCGGAGGCTGGCTATGGAACCATATTCCTCAAGAACTAAAATCAAACTTTAAAAAATTTAAGTCTAATTTTCAAAAATATCTTATGAATGTCACAGATTTGACTGCACTATATCCTAAAATGTATTGAAAACTCTCAATTCAGATTTAATTCAACAAATATGTGATGTTCGAAGTTGACTCAATTCTACGCAAATCGCACTGATCATACCATACCATTCATGTGTTTTTTTTAAAGCTTTTTGTGGATGTTTCTCCATGTCTGCTTCATTGTCTTTCTCTTCCGTTATCTATCTATCGCCGGTCGGTCGGTCGGTCGGTCGGTCGGTCCGTCCGTCTCTCTCTCTCTCTCTCTCCTCCCTCCCCCCCCTCCCTCCCCCCCCTATCCCCCCCCCCCCCCCCCCTCTCTTGCCCTGATTGTTTTCTTGTTCTTGGTAGTGGTGGTGTTTATTGGTTTTTCTTTTTCTTTTTGTCAAAGGTTCTCATGCAAGCAATTGTTCCATTTTTTTCCCCATGTGTGTTTGTTTTATTTGCTTTTTACTATATATCGAAATTTTTCCCCAGAGGGCTGGATGTTAAAAAGCATTCATGCTTAGTCCACTACCCTCTTAAAATAAAATTCGTTCTCTCTCTCTCTCTCTCTCTCTCTCTCTCTCTCTCTCTCTCTCTCCCCCTCTCTCTCTCTCTCTCTCTGTATATATATATATATATCTTTCTATCTCCCTCCCCTCTCTCTCTCTCTCTCTCTCTGTCTGTCTGTCTCTCTCTCTCATGACGCATGTACGGTTTGGCTCTGCGACATGGAACGTTCTCGTTATTGGTTATTGTGGGTCTTTCACTAAAATGTCCCGGGATCGGTGACCATTGAACAGCTGCTTCGGCAGCTCCTGTGGTGGGTGGTCTCGAGGCGATCGGGAGGCGACTACTGCTGCAGTGCGGTGCCGAGTCTGGCTGCAGCTGTGTATGGAGGTGAAAAGAACTGGGAAGATGAGGCGTAGGCTTAAAGGCCGCCCAGTTAAATGCTTCTCTTTCTGAAAGATGCGCGTTTTCTGAAACTTTTCCTCAAACTAGATTCGCCATCCAGACGTGAACACTTGACAGCCAGACTCCTTGAAAACCTTGGGTCGGAGGTGTGTCCCACCTGATGTGACTTTGAGGTGTGTCCCACCTGATGTGACTTTGGGGGGTGTCCCACCTGATGTGATTTTGAGGTGTGTCCCACCTGATGTGATTTTGAGGTGTGTCCCACCTGACGTGATTTTGAGGTGTGTCCCACCTGACGTGATTTTGGGGTGTGTCCCACCTGATGTGATTTTGGGGTGTGTCCCACCTGATGTGATTTTGGGGTGTGTCCCACCTGATGTGATTTTGGGGGGTGTGTCCCACCTGATGTGATTTCGATTTCGAGTTCCTTGAAAGAGATCATCTTTCATCTGGTGTACGATTTCACGACAGAAAGATATCGGAGTAATTTGAGCGCGTTTCAGATGATGTGTGCCAGTGTGTGTGCGCGCTAGTTTTTTCAACAATAGTGTAGTGTAGTAGGGAATTGGGTTTGCCGAGGTGTCGGCTTTGATGTAGCCGTTCGCGCGGACGGCTGTTATAACCAGAATGATCTGATTCGATTAAAAAAGAAAAATTGAGGGGATTCGATTTTTTAAGATCTATTTTTAGAGTTGATTGAACGAAGTCACGTGACGGCCCAAATACAGCCATGCAGTTGGCCAGTCGCTGTAGCCGAATGCTGAGGGCAGAGAAGGTTGATCAGTCGCTGTAGCCGAATGCTGAGGGCAGAGAAGGGTGGGTCAGTGCCGGCGGATGGAGTGACCAGGCCTTGATGTGGCTGTTTGCAGGACTGCCTGCCTGACCACACGTGTGTCATGAAGATGAAGTGTAACAAACGCGGCTGCTCTCAAAAACCCGTTTGTGGTGAGTACAACTGTGTGCACCTTACGTCTGTAGGACAGGGGGGGGGGGGGGGGGCGTAAAGGGGCGTAGAGTAGAGCTTTTCCCTCATGCTTCCCTGTGCTCTCTCTCTCTCTCTCTCTCTCTTTCTCTCTCTTCACCTCTCTTCACCTCTCTCTTCACCCCTTCCTCTCTGCCCTCATCTTCCTCCCCGTTCCCCTTTTTCTTTTTCTATCACTCTCCCTCCCTCTCTCTCTCCCCTCTCTCTCTCCCCCCCCCCCCCCCCCCCCACAAATGGTGCTCGCGACAAATGTTCAGGTATGCGAGAACGCTGTGGGCACGTGTCCTTCCACATTGATTTCTTTGCTTAAAAGTTGTAACATGTGGGGGGGGGGGGGGGGGGGAACCTCGGTCCAGCTGGAAGAAACGATACTCTGCCATCCCCTCCCCCCCCCCCCCCCCCCCACCCAGTCCGCCCCCCCCCACTCGCTAACCCACTTTGTCCGCTGTTTACCGATTACAGCCGAGAGGTTGAAGAGGAAGATGTTGATCAGGATATGTGTCTCTGGTTGGACGGCCGGCCGGCCAGCCAGCCAGAGATGGTCATTGGCTCTGGAACGTGTGTGCTCAGAGTGTTGGGGGACAAAAGTGATCGTAAAATGTAGGCAGGCTGAGGTGGTGGTCATGACAACGGTTGCTATGCGACGATGGATTCCCTGTTATATAAACGGCCGGTGACCCCGGTGATGATCGATTTCCCATTGTTCTGCCGGCGACTGTAAACTGTTGAAACCCAGGGATGTTGTAGCAGTACATGCCCCGTTAAAACATTAGGTAGACCCGTAGTGCCATTGATTTCCTATCGTGGAATCACTGTCAGTCAATTGATACCTTTTTTTCCTATAGACATTTACATTATTAACGTCTTTTTGTAAAACCAAGGACACGGTAACGACTGATGTCTAGCTGTAGAGGCAAGGACTATGTACGGATTGATAGTCTGTTGTACAGCCGGTTGGTGTAGTCTGTTGTACAGCCGATTGGTGTATGGTAGTCTGTTGTACAGCCGATTGGTGTATGGTAGTCTGTTGTACAGCGATTGGTGTATGGTTGATAGTCTGTGCGGCCGATTGGTGTATGGTTGATAGTCTGTACAGCCGATTGGTGTATGATTGATGCCCTGTTGTCGAACCAATCGCTCAATGATTGAAATCCTTTGTAGCCAGTAGTTAATGTTGCAGAGCCCGTGACTAGTGCTTAATGCTCTAAGAACCAGTGACTGTACAATGCTTGATGCTCGGAGTTGGTGACTAAACAGCGGTTGAAGAGCCAGTGACTGTACAATGATTGATGCTCGGAGTTGGTGACTAAACACAGCGGTTGAAGAGCCAGTGACTGTACAATGATTGATGCTCGGAGTTGGTGACTAAACAGCGGTTGAAGAGCCAGTGACTGTACAATGATTGATGCTCGGAGTTGGTGACTAAACAGCGGTTGAAGAGCCAGTGACTGTACAATGATTGATGCTCGGAGTTGGTGACTAAACAGCGGTTGAAGAGCCAGTGACTGTATAATGATTGATGCTCGGAGTTGGTGACTAAACAGCGGTTGAAGAGCAGTGACTGTACAATGATTGATGCTCGGAGTTGGTGACTAAACAGCGATTGAAGAGCCAGTGACTGTACAATGATTGATGCTCGGAGTTGGTGACTAAACAGCGATTGAAGAGCCAGTGACTGTATAATGATTGATGCTGAGTTGGTGACTAAACAGCGATTGAAGAGCCAGTGACTGTATGATTGATTGCTCGGAGTTGGTGACCAACTAGCGATAGAAGAACCATTGACTAACGACTTGCGCGCTGTTGTACAGTCGACGACTTTGCAGTGGATGCCGAGTTGCAGGCCGGTGACTATGTAACAGTTGATGCCCTCTTGTAGTGTCGGTCATTATGTCACAGTTGATGCCCTGTTATAGTGTCGGTCACTATGTAACAGTTGATATATACCCTGTTGTAGTGTCGGTCATTTGTGTTGTAGAGACGGTGAGTATTAACAGTTGTTGTACAGACGGTGACTGTAACAGTTGATGATGCCCGCGTGTAGGTGACTATGTAACAGTTGATGCCCTGTGGTAGTGCCAATCACTAGGTAACGGTTGATGCCCTGTGGTAGAACTAGCGACGATGTAGTGGATGCCCCGACGAAGAGTCGATGACTGAGAGTAGGTGCCTTGTAACGCCAGTGACGCTGTAACATTTGTTTGTAGACCCAAGAGGCCACCGACGCTATCTTGCCGTAGAGCCGGTGACTGCATAACGAAACGTGCCCAGTGCCAGAGCTAGTGCCTGTGTAACGATTGGTGCCCTGGTTGTGGAACCTATAGCCATGTAAAGATCGTCGCCGTGTGGTAACGGAGCCATAGACAGTAATGCTTATGAATGCCCTGTTATGTTCAGTGTCCGTGTTACGACGCCTGCCCTGCTGGTAATGGCAGTGTAGCCGAATTGATTCTCTGTTGCGAGACCCAACAGTTCAAAGGACGTGCGCGTGTTGTTGTTGCAGAGCCAGTGAAGAGTGCCCATTCTACCCCATGTGGATCAACCCCAACTGTGAGCCCCGTCACGACTGCGTGGTGGGTGACCCTGGCGCTTGCCCCGCCGGCACGCTCTGCTGCTCCACGGACTGCGGGCGTCGCTGCGTCAGGCCTTTGGAGTAGAGCCCGCGCTTGGAACAGCCATGGGGCTCGCGAATCGTTAAATATTGTGCATTATTCTCCCTCTATTCATACCCACTCGCACTCGTGCGTAGTGTCGATACCGGGTGCAAAATTTTGACAAAACAGCCATTGCAGCTGTCTAATCCTTTTGTTTATGCGCGAGCACAGCAAAGTGTTTAACGCGGGTTTTTTTTTTTTTTGTTTTTGAAGGAGGCAGGAGGTGGGGGTAGTTTGGTTATCAATTTACAGCGAGTCATAACTGGCAGAAATGAACGAATTTAGTGAACCAGTTGTAGATCTTGAACAGTGTAACCACTGAAGTCCATATTTCCCCTGCTCCAGAAACTTGTGCAACCGAAGAAAAGGAAGGGGCGAGAGTTATCGTTTTTGACATATCCATGACTCCGAAATCCTCGGCTCTGAGAAAGCTTAATTCCATATACCTCCAGTTTGATGGAACGGTGCCATTGGTGTCTGACGGACAGGGGGCAGAAAATCTGTTGACAGGGAGGTCTCGGATGTCTGAGGGGGGAAAGCTGGAGTGTAGTATGACAAACGTGTCTCTTGTTATGGGCAGGAGGAGAGTGGTGTTCTGCTGTTTTGTTTATCCAACATCGTGGTGATGTCTTTGGGGAATTCCTCATTGTTGGCAAACGTTTTTCGTTGAAGTTGATTTATTTGGAAAATAAATTATTTGAATTCATGTACCACTTTTCTGTTCAAGACGGTGTGCACGCGCGCGCATGTGCATTTTGTGTGTTCATGAATTGGTCAGCCGCTTTAATGAACGGAAATCGAAGGTATGGGTGAACATTTGAACTAAAAGGTCCTGTTTCTGTTGGCAAGCCAGGACGTGTTGCATCGATCACCTGTGCACTCGGATCTTTCTTTATTGCAAATGTTGAATTGTTGAAATCTACCTATGGGTCGATGTTTATTGCAAGTGTTGAAATCTATCTATGGGTCAAGAATGGGCAATTTGTCTATCGGGATACCACGATTTGTGTGTGTGTGATGTAATCTCGTGGGCCTTCAGTCGAATATGTTGGTATGATCTGCTGTAGAGCTGGCGTTCGTGCGTTCAAACGGTCAGGAAAATCCCCCCCCCCCCCCCCCCCCCCAGCGATATGTGGACTCCTGATTCAGTTCAGACCAGGTTAAAGCGGCGGAAGGAATTGTGTTGCGCCTTAAACTGCCTTGCCTTTATACACAATGAATCTGTTCTAACGGTTGACTCCCGTACGGCCATTAGGCAGGGTTGAACTTTTTTAAACGTATATGGTCATGACCGTTCCATGTGTGACCGAGAGAGAGGTCTGGCATGAGAGGATAGAAGCGGCCTTGCTTTGGGCCCTCCGCACTGAGCGCGCAGCTGCCCCACCGTTACAGACCGCGTCAAATGCACATCAACCTTCAGATCAGTGGCTGCGATTTGCAATGGCCCCCCCCCCCCCCCCCCCTTAGGCCCCCACCCCCCCGTCCCTCATACACTGTTTCACTGTATGCGTATGTTGTTCTCTCATTCTCTCAGCCCCTCCCTCCCTCCCTCTCTCTCTCTCTCTTTCTCTCTCGTGTAAACACAGAAATACTTGAGAGCTTAAACAACCCATTGCAAGATTCAGCGTGTTCAATTTACAATCCATTCAATTCTCATGAACGAGATCAGTTAGTCGAAAACCCAGGAAGCTGTTCTGCAGAATCCTACCTCGGATTTCGGTTCCCGCCCCCCAAGCTAAGCTAAACCTACAAGACTCCTAGCGAGAGGGAAGTCTTGGAAACAACTGTAGAGCTTTGAGACTCAACTTTTTTTTTTGGGGGGGGGGGGGGGGGGGGGGGGGGGGGGGGGGGGGGAGTTAACCCCCTATAAAATCTCTTGATGAACTATGTGGGAGTTATCCATTTGAGAAGTTAGTTGAGAGCATTCCCGAAAACTGGGCGAGAACTTACAGATATTGCGCTTCTCTTTGGAAGCGTTTCCGTCTGTCATCCTGTTGGACTGGAAGATAGTTGGACACCCTCTGGGTTTCAAAGTCGTTAAGAGTTCCCCAGGTTGGTGACACTTTTCAGGCCGTTCTCCTGCTTGTGCGTGTGTGAGAGCTTTGCCTGAAAGAGTGATACATTTATATTGTTTATGCGGAAAACTGCGCTGTAAATTTTTTGTGTTGCGACTTGATGTCTTTGAGCAAGTGGCGCATAGTGAAAACGCCAGTGTTGTCTCCCTTCGCTCACCGGCACTCGTCCAGACAGACGGACCGTGACACATGGAGTGACTTTCAACACTTACGTCCCTTAGTTCGATAGTCTCCCAGTGTGTGGACAGCTCTGGACACTTCTCAGATCGCTCCACCGTCAGGCAGTCTGGTATACAGTAAAACACCACGAGCTGACCGCTGAGCTAAATCCAGGTCGGTAAAAGAAAAGGCTGGTCTCTCGCGCTGCATGCAGATCGCTAATGTGGCTTCTTACCGTCATCTTCCCCAGGAGACTGCATGGAAAACGGTGAAAAGATAATGTGCAGCGACCAAAAGCCGCGGAGGCCGAGCGTGAAACCGACAAAACTGTGCAGTCCCCACAGGGTGATGGTTGAAGGGGCGGTGGACTGTTGGACAATCACCGCGTGCAGATCCCTGTCCTTCCGCCGCCTTGGCCCTCCCTGAACTGAATCAAACGCCTCTTTATCGGTGAGTGGACCGCGTAGACGTCACCCTGTACAAATTGGACCCCTGGGTGGTTTGAACTTATAGCTGTCGCCCTGTACAAATCGGACCCCAGGGTGGTTTGAACTTATCGCTCAATTGCCGGTTGCGTCAGTGTACTGCTGGCTCTTTGTCCAATGATTATTTTGTGACAAATAACATAAGTGGAAAACGAACGCTGTGTATGAACTGTTCTGCCCAAATGCTTCAGAGAAAGAAGTGTCCCGCTCAAGGATCGGGGCTCTTCAGCCACAGCATGAGCGCAGCAACTCCACTACTGACTTATCCACGGCACACACCATTGTCTCACGAGACGAGATGCATGCCATCGTTCCATTTTGTGACGAAATATCTAAATGCATGGAAAAACAAACGCGGTGTATGGACTTTTTTTTATGCCTTGATGTTTCAGTGTGAAGACGTTGGATCAGTTACTACTTATTTTTAACTCGGAAATAGTGTTGTATTCTCTCGACACAGTTTTTTTCTGTCCAAATTTTAATGGTTAAACGAACGGTCGGACGTTTTCTGTTGTTTAACAAATAGAAATAAGTCGATGCTTTCAAAACTAACGTCATGGCACTTCCAAGTCGTGGATGCAGAAATGTTTGGAGTCTGTTCTACAACAGTGTGTGCGCGCGCACGCACACACTCATGCACGCACGCACTCGCATTCCCACAAGAGAAACAAGATGCAAAGCATATAAACGTACTCCCAGTTTATCCTGAATACGCTTGAGATATTCCATAAAGAGGAAAACCCGTCTTGGCTGGGTAACCGTTAGTAATGGCTATTCTGGTAAACATCGGCCATCGTCTGTGACCTGTAATGAACATACAAATTTTTAGAAAGATCGGCGAGTATTTTCTGAGATTTTCCATAAAGAAAACCTTTATGGGCCGTTAGTAACGGTAAACTTAAACATCGGGCATCATCCTTGACCCATAATGAACATACCTGGTAATTTTCACAAAGATCAGCCACGTACTTTCTGAGATACTCCATAAAGAAGAAAAACCGTTACAGCCGTTAGTACGGTTATAACGGAAAACTAAAACATCGGGTATCATCCGTAACCCATAATGAACATACCTGGTAATTTTCACAAAGATCGGCCAAGTACTTCCTGAGATATTAACATGAAGAAGAAAATGCGTTACAGCCGTTAGTAACGGTGTAACGGTAAACTAAACATCGGGCATCATCCGTAACCCATAGTGAACATACCTGCTAATGTTAAAATCGGCCAAGTACTTTCTGAGATACTCCATAAAGAAAAAAAAACATTACAGGCCATTACAGCCGTTAGTAATGGCTATAACGGTAATCTAAAACATCGGGCATTATTCGTGACCCATAATGAACATACCTACAAATTTTCAGAAAGATCGGCCAAGTGCTTTCCGAGATATTCTATAAAGAAAGAAACCGTTACATGCTGTTACAGCCGTTAGTAACGGCTATAATGGGGTAAACTAAAACATCTGGCACCATCCGAGACCCATAATGAACATACCTGCTAATTTTCAAAAAGATCGGCCAAGTACTTTCTGAGATATTCCATAGGGAAGAAAAAGCGTTATAGGCTGTTACAGCCGTTAGTACGGGCTGTAACAGTAAACTAAAACATCAGGCATCATCCCGTGACCCATAATGAACATACCTATAAATTTTCAGAAAGATATGGTGAGTACTTATTGATTTCTTCTATAAAGAAGAAAAACCGTTACAGGCTGTTACAGCCGTTAGTAACGGCTATAACGGGGTAAACTAAAACATCGGGCATCATCCGTGACCCATAATGAACTTACCTGCTAATTTTCAAGGATCGGCCAAGTACTTTCTGAGATATTCCATGGAGGAGAAAAAGCGTTAAAGGCCGTTACGGCCGTTAGTAACGGTAAACTAAAACATCGGGCATCATCCGTGACCCATAATGAACATGCCTATAAATTTTCAGAAATATCGGCCCAGTAGTTTTGTCTGGACCGAGTGGTACACATTTTGACGACGGACGGGCAGCATTTCTTCTTTCCCATTCTAAAGTACTCCCTGTTCTTTAAGAACTGGGAGTACAAAAAGCAGTCTATGAACAATTACAAACATGTTTTCTGAAGTTAACAAACATCAGTCGCTGTAATATAGGATTTATTGAAATGGTTCTCCCAGTTACATTATATGCGCAATAGTATGTATATCTGGAGAGAGAGAGAGGGGGTGGGGAGAGAGAAGCCTGTGACTTTTTTAAGGGGGAGGGGAGGGGGGAGGGGCAGAGACGGTTACAACATGGTGGCTTTTCTTATGATTGACGGGGGGGGGGGGGGGGGGGGGGGGGGGGGGCTTCTTTTCGTGTGTCTAGAATGCGTTTCTAAATTTTTTTGTATTCGAGGGAGGCAACGACCCTCTAACTCCTCCCTCTCCCATCCCGTTCCCATCCATCTTCACCCACCCCCTTCCTCATCCGCCTCTGCCTGGAACTGGCCCTCGCTGAAGAGAAACCCGCCCTCCACAAAACTGAGTGAGCAACGAAACAAGATAGTCCGTCAGTTGCTCCGCCCGAGTGATCTCCACGGCGGTCAGCCTGTCTGCCGTGTCGGCGTAAAAGCCGGTCAAGGTCAGGTCAAGGTGGTTCTCTCGAGTAGGACCCTTCCGCTTCCGGTGTCCTTTCCCCCGAGAGCCGGATTGTCAGGCGGTGGCAGCCGTTCTCCTTGTCCACCCGATGGTTCCGGTCCAGGCGGAGATGGAAAGGAGTCTGTTGATGGAGATCCATGTCAAAAGTCAATATGATGGGGACGCGTATTGTAAAAAAAAAAAAAAAAAAAAAAAAAAAGAAACAATATAATGGATATAAAACTTTGACCCAGTCAGACACATTTCCGTTGTCTATTTTTGTGGACATCATCGACCAAGTCATTTATACGATCGCCCTGATCAGCTTTGGCCGACATGAAAACTCGACCAAACTGCGTACCACCATCCCGGTCACGTGCTTCTCTGATGACCTGGCAGGCTATTTTAACAACCCCCCCCCCCCCCCCCCCACTCCCCTCCCATCTGGCTGAACCGGTAAACTGAAAGAGCACGTGCTGCTAGCTAAGTATATCCTGGACCCCCCAAAATCCGCCTGTCTTATCTGCGTGGAGAGCTTAAGCTGCCACTTGAAAGGGCATCTGGTTTTTAAGTCCCTGTTTCTGACCCGCGAACCATTCCACAGGAAATCATTTGTAAGCTGTGCTACATCAGAAATGTATTTCGGGAAGCAGGATTCTCTCAGTACACAATTTACTTTATATTTGCGTCGTCCTTGCTTCCTTTATCTGGCAAAGTTCCCCCCCCACACCGCCACCGCCCCCCCCCCCCCCCCCCCCTCCCCCCTTTTTTTTTTTTTCTTTTCTTTTCTTACCTTCTCTTTTTTTTGTCACTTCTCAGATCGCGCTGCTGCTACTGCTTCTGTTACTACTGCTGTTGTTACTATGGCAGCAGCTGTCGCCGCTGTTACTGTTACTGCTGCTGCTGTGCACCATGGGTGCTGCTACTACATACTACGACGGCTGCCGCTGCTGTCTATTATTCTTGCCGCTATGCCGCGATTTCGGTCAACGGCTGCTGCTACTTCTACGTCCCAGTAGAACCAATGACTTCTACTACCACCACCAACTGTTTATACTACTACTGCTGCTGCTGCTGCTACTACTACTACTACTACTACTACTACTACTACTTGAATTACTGCTGCTGTTATTGCTACTATTACTATAACTACTGCTACTTTTAAACTGTCCAGACAGCAAATACTGTTGCTGCTGATCCCGACAGGCTGTTTTATTTGTTTTAATCTTCCCTGCTTCGCCAGCGTCGGTCGGTACGGTCTCCTAGGCTCTCCCTATCTGCTGCGTTCATAACGGCAGCTAAACGGTTACCTCCTCCTCCTCCTCCTCTCTCCCTCCCTCTCTGTCTCTGTCTGTCTCTGTCTGTGTCTGCCTGTCTGTCTGTCTCTCTCTCTCTGTCTGTCTCTCTCTCTGTCTCTGTCTCTCCCCCTCTGTGTGTGTGTGTGTGTGTATGAATAATCGCTTGTCATGTTTTCTTAGGGACTCTCTCCGACAAGGTTACGTTTCTCTAGGCGTGATTTTAGAAGGGTCGTTGGTGGTTTGGTGTGCCTCTCGTCTGCGCATGTGCTATGTGAATGGGTACTGCAAACATTAATTTATAGTCGATGTGCGCGCGCTCCTTTCAACATGGGAGAGAAAGCTATCTCCCTTTTATCACGCACAAAGTGTCAGAGTTACTTCCCTTACACCCAAGGTGGGTGCGCCAAATACCCCCCCCCCCCCCCCCCTTCCCGAATGCGAATACTTTACATTACTAGGGGAAAGGGGGGGGGGGGGGGGGGGGGGGGGGGGGAGGATAAAAAGAGGTAAACATTCGAACACGTCAGCGATGAGTTGACTTTAACGGAAGGCAGCCCTGAATTTCAATTCTGAATTCTAACCCCTGTGATGATAACTTGAACAACAACAACAACAAAAACAGTTAAAAACAAACAAACAACAACAAAACTCCATATTGGGTGATACAATTAAAGATCAACGATCAGAAATATAATAATAAAAAAAAAAAACCGCTAAACACGCACACACACGCATGCAGCACGCACGCACACACACACACACACACACACACACACACACACACACACACACACACACACACACAGGTCAGCATTATCATGAATTGTTAATCGACTTTTGACGAAAGTTAACAGGATAATTCATAATCATTTACTTGCTTAAAGTACAAGCAAAAGCAGGGCATTACCAAAAAAAAAAAAAAAGTACATACTGATGTACACATTTAGGGATATATGATTTACACCCTAATTGATATTAACGAGTATAATCTTCAAATATATTTTCTTGAAAATGGATTGGCACATATATAGTGGCATTGTCTCTTCACAGTTTCATAATTAGTGTGTGTGTGTTGTGTTGTGTTGTGTTGTGTTGTGTTGATGTCAAGCGCACTGACAACGCAGTCTTATTTTGATCGGTTTTGATTTATATTTATGCCTTGGATGCCTAATTGGGCTTCCACCCGGGCAAACCAAACTTCTGGTGATTTGGACCAAAATTCTAGTAGTTTGATGGGCACTGAGTTGACTTGGTGAGATTGGGCATTTAGAAGTCTTGCGGTTGTGGTGATAAGTCAGCTAGGATAGATTGAAGAAATATTTCTTCGGTCATTCTTGAAGTCGAATTATGTCGGTGTCACCAGTTTGGAGTAGCTACAGTTTTACACAGACTTGAGTTTGGTTTTTGAGCTTTTATGTCGACATGAAAAACAAACGGTTTCTCCAAAAAATAACGGGAATGAGCTTTTTACACCAAAGTTACAAAGACAAGGGAAATAACTCAATTTAAGGCGCTCGAATGAAATCGGTTCAGTGAGTCACTACAATATATATTGGTATGATGTGTGTGGATATCGATGAGAGATACCAGTCTTGGAGGCAGATACGTCCACGAGAGTGTTCAACGCAAGAGAAGAAAGTAGGTTGCATGGAGAACGTAACAAAATTAAAAAGTTGTTTCCCTTTACTTCTCATGGAAATGTTTCCCTTTACTTCTCATGAAATTCGCAATAACAGTAAATCTCTAGACAAGTATCAACTGAAATTCAGTTTGTATCAATGATTTTGCTTAATGTACACAAGCCAAGCGCATACACTTCAACACACGCTGGCACACACGCTGGCGTTACTTTTAAAAGCTTTTAATGTAACATGAAGGGAAACCACTGTTCCATTTTTCATGCCTTCCATCTAACCAACTTGCCTCCCTTGCGTCAAAGACTCCCGCTATGGGGGAAAAAAAAAAGAAAAGCTGCTTATACTGATTTTGTTGGATCGTATGATAGACTTTTTGTTTAGCTATCCATCATTTTCTGTTAAACGAAAATGAGTGTCACGTGTTCAACAAGAGTAAAATACTAATTTAGCGTCCCAAAGTTTGTCTCAATGGATATCATTGACCGGTGCTCTCACGGAGGGTAAGATAATACTAATGTCAAAATTCGAATAGCTATTTCCCTTGATTAAAAAATCTAACAAGAGAGAATTCGGGTGAAGGAAGTGCGTCACACAAAGTGTAACGATGCGAAGTACGTAGATGTCAACATTTTGCTGCCATTATTTGCTAGACTATTCATGGAAACTGACGTCGTGAAAGTAGTCAAGAATTTTACCTCAGTGTGTGTGTGTGTGTGTGTGTGTGTGTGTTACAGAGAGAGAGAGAGAGAGAGAGAAAGAACGTGTCTTCTTGTAAAAAAATATGTTGGAGAAACCGTCTTGTCATTCCAAGAGACAAAAGCCCATAATAAGGGAGGCAATTTGCCTCCATCGACTCACGTACGATGAAGGGAGGGAAGAGGCAAGGTAGCCAGGCACATGCGTGTATGAAATGCGTTTTGAGGTAGAGACTGTTCAGCTTTTTTTTTTTTTTTTTTTTTTTTTTTGTTTCTCTGTGATTTGAAAATTGTACGAATTTTTGACAGACATGCCTTTTGTCTCTCACGTATTAAAGCCCCAGTTTGTTCTAAATGTTAACTATCATCTGGCTTTGAAGTCACGAACGATGCACATCTTGTTAAAAGCACCCCGTTTGACATTTCCTTACTTTGCCAGTGCTACTGTTTTTTTTTTTTTCTTTTTATTGTTTTTGTTTTTGTTTTCAAATAACAGTCTATAAATAAATGCTGTGTCTATGTGATAAACATTGTTATGTAAGTTAGACTGTTGGCATGTCTATTTTTAATGACTCATAGTGGTGACTTGTGTTTTCTACTCACAATTAAGTGAGCATTTTTTGTTGTTGTGTACTCCTGATCTCATTCATTCGATTTCTGCTTTGACATACCTGTTGTAAAGCGAGGTGTGTCTGCTCTTAGAGTTCGCAATCGCACTATACGAGTCTCCACATCACTACTGTATTGTCATTAATATAGGATAACTCGTTTTTCCCTCCTCTCTCGCTCACCTTGTTGTTGCGTCTCTCCCTCTTTTCCCATCTTTCTTTCTTTCATCTTATTCTGTCTCCGTTTTCAATCGTTCCCCATACTCGAGAGTCGGTATATACCATGTCAATGAAGCTGTTTGATCGTTTGTTTGTTTGTTTTTAATGATCTGAGCATGTACCCCAACCCATCCGCCGCCTCTCCAAGCAGACCACTGTGTTTGTCTTTCCTCGTTTTCCTTTGTTGTGAGCATGTCGGTTATTTATTCGCTGACATTGTCTTCAAGATGTTTAAAATCTCCTCTCTCTCTCTCTCTCTCTCTCTCTCTCACCTATCCAGCTGCGCAGGAAATTTGATCTTCCCAGGAGTCTATGCAAACCAAGTTAAGATTTTTCTTCGTCTTCCGCAACTGATTTTCTTCACATACTTAAGTCTTTCCAGACTTATGGATTTATTTACTAGACTCGTTGTTTTTTTGTATCTACTTTTGATTTGTCCAGTTTGCTTCCCAGTCATCTGTGGTAGGCTGCATCCACATTATGAAAGCTCTAAGTAAGCAGCTTTCGTTTGGCGTTATGGGCGTGTCATTATTTTGACATGGGTGGAAGAGTTACCACCCTTTTCGATCTTTGTGGCGTTTTAAATATTCTCCAAGTGAGCAGCTTTCGTTTGGCGTTATGGGCGTGTCATTACTTTGACATGGATGGGACAGTTACCTCCCTTTTCGATCTTCGTGGCGTTTTAAATATATATATATATATTTTTTTTTTCCATTGCAATACTTTTTTTTTTAACCTTGAAGTATTTTTTTTGTGATCATATGCGTGAAACACCAGGCAGAAAGACTGACACATCCACAATTGCATAAATCATTTTCTTTTTTTAGCATGTATTTAGGATCTCAAAGGATTTGGTTAGGGCATTAGATTATGAAATGCGGACATCTTGTCTTTCGCTAGTGTTTTTTATTTTTTTTATTATCATTTTTTGTTGTTAACATTATAGGGACTTTTCTTTTGAGCGTGGCAAAAACGGACCTGTATGTAAACTAGGTCACTATCGCATTGAACGTGAAACTGAAAGCGCATCTGAGCATGCACTTGACCACGTGTATGTGTGCCATGAAGTATGTGTATGTGTGTGTGTGAGAGAGAGAGAGAGAGAGAGAGAGAGAGAGAGAGTGGAGTGGAGTGGTGGTGTGTTGATTGTTTCAGCTGCTCTTTAACTGTGTATTTGGAGTTATTGTGATGATTAATGTCGTATTGTGTGTGTGTGTGTGTGTGTGTGTGTGTGTGTGTGTGTGTGAGAGAGAGAGAGAGAGAGAGAGAGAGAGAGAATGTTTTGTTTTCAGTCTCACGTGGATCCACGATGCAAGTCATCAGGGAGGCTTCGTCCAAGGCGTCAGTTTCTTCCGAGTTGCTGCTAGCCGCCATGACACCGGAGGTGAGGAATGCGCATGCGCAGACAGTCAGGAAACGGACGAGTTATGGTTTCAAAACCTGACAAGAGTGTGTCTCTCCTGCCTCAGGGGAGGGGGGGGGGGGGGGTTAGGTGACGTCCAATCAGGGATTATCACAGATTTTTGTGTCAACGGTTCTGTTTTTTCGCAGTATCGCACACAATGTCTTCAATCGAAGCAGGAGCAATGACGAAACGCCAGCAACCAACCGTGCTGTAGCCACTCGGGAGAACCATTTTTGCCTATTTCACATTCGTTATTACCGATACCGTTACACCAGTACCAAGGGTGGTCGTGTGTGGTTCCCACACAGTTTCAGTTTCATCAAGGAAGCGTCACTGCGTGCGGACTAGTCCATGTACGCTACACCACATCCGCTAAGTTTTGAGACCACACTACGCATGATTTTACGCTGACGGGATAGATGAATTAACAACTAAAATGAGAGAATTGAAGAAGAGGGTCTCGTGGCTACGACTTGGTAGATGTCTGACCTACGCATTAGCCCAATACGCTGGTCAGACCCCCTCTCTCGTCGCTAGGATACCGTGAGACAACAACGTTCCAGCGAAAACGGAACCGTGCGCACAAAGTGTATGACGTCAGTTATCTATGACGCCCGTTATTGATGATAAACCCTGACATGACGACAATCGTGCGCATGCGCACTACCCACTTCCGAGATCATGTTCCAGTCGTTACCCGTCATCTATGACGACCGTTATCTATGACGCCATCTATTGAGAAGGCATTATCTATGATAACCCCTGGTATGACGTCACCTTGTCTGTGCGCATGCGCACTACCCGATAACCTCTATGGGGGTTTGAAAACGCCCTCTGTGTGTGTATGAGTGCATTATTTTGTATGTTGCACTGAATGTGTGTGCGTTTGCGAGTGTGCGCGCTTGTATGTGCATGTTTGAGTGCGTATCTTGCACTGAACGATGTGCCTGTGTGTGCGTGTTGTAATATATGCGCGTTGTGCCCGAGAGCGCCCGCGTGTGTGTGTGTGTGTGTTTTGTACGTTGGTCATCAATTTAACATCTTTTGACAAAGTATTTTTGATCTGTTGTTCGAGAGCACGTTTATATGCAGAAAATACACAGGCCTTAGATGTAGATACACACTCCCAAACACACACACACACACACACACACACACACACACACACATCCCCCCGCGAACAAAAAGAATCGGGTAAAGAGACAAAAAGGTCAAGCAAACTGCAGTGGAAACAAATTTATTTTCGATCAAGTCAAGAACAACGATCTTAAGTATATATCTGAATAGGCATGTCCTCACTGACACCGACAGAAACACAGGTCCAAACATCGTCAAATCAAGTCTTTGTATCAATTTCTGTTGCACCATACCAATATGTGATACAACTGCTGCTGAGGCGTAGAGAAGGCATGGAGGGGAGTTGGGGGGAGGGGGGGAGGGTGCAAACACACACACACGCGCGCGCGCGCGCGCGCGTGTGTGTGTGTGTGTGTGTGTGTGTGTGTGTGTGTGTGTGTGTGTGTACACGTATAGCGCACACGTTGGCCGTCTCAAAAGTGAAGTTCTAAGGTGGCTGCTGTTTATGTGACAAAGTTTTTTTTTTTTGTTTGTTTGGTTGTTTCTCAGGGCAGTGACTGAAAACGAAATGCCGGAACCTATGGCACTGAAGATAGCTAACCAACCTAGCTGCGAACCATGGAAGTGAGGCGATTCCTACCAAGGATCACACTGAACGATTCAACTCCTTCAAAAAGAAACGCAAACCCTGTCTACAAGGGCCCATTAACTCTTAATGACCTGCTGCTGTTCCGAGAGACCAACCAACCAGCTGACCGATCAGTGCCTTAGTTGATAAGAAAAGAATATATTTTTTTTGCAGTGACAGTGAGGTCATGTGGGCGTCTGTCCCTTACCTCTTTGTTTAGTAAGGCTGGAAAGTGGTAACTGAAGGAGCAGAATGCAAGTGATCAAGCCGGAAGGCGAAAGCTCGTATTATAAAGTCCTGGGTGGAGGAACAAGTGGAACCAGAGACGTGAAAGAAATTTCCTCTACGTCTATGGTGGAACGTATGAATTGTTTTATTACACACACACACACACATATATATATATATATATATATTTGTCAGGTTAAAAGCAAGCTAAAAAAAAAAAACAGCTCAAAACATCAACAGGTCCGTTTCTTGCATGTGCAGTCGCCAGGATGCGGGAGGCTTGTGCTGTCAGTGTTATATATAGCTTGCTGTTTTATTTCACATGTTACATGTGCTTCTCAGGGGTTTTTTTGTTTTTTTTTTTTTTTTTTTTTTTTATTCTCGCTGATAGGAATTTCCACCTATGCTTGCAATTGTTAACCATTTCAGTTCTAATATTTAAAGTTGCTAATTGTAGTTTACACAATATTATGTATTTGTCTGTTAGAGACACAGGTTACATCTTTTTGAAATGTTATTGTATGGTGCTGCTCTTTTTAGGATTTTCCAAGATATGTTGTAGTGTATATTTTTATCTTGGAGTTTCCAAATGTACTTACTTAGTTCCGTTTGGTTTTTGTATCTTTCTTTGTTGAATGACTGTTTGTGGTTTGCATATCTGGTTTTAAATTGATTTTCAGTGATGCCTACACATGTTTCTTCTGTGTATTCTCCGATGTCACAGTGGCTTGGAACACAATATTGTTGTAGAGGCATTTGTTACTTAGAGGGAACTGTTCTTTTTTGGTACAGTTACAAGATTTCCTTTCGTCACCCTCATTTTTCTCTGTACTGCTTTTCATTTTGTTTGTTGAATCAATGATGTTTTTAAGATTCGGCATACATGAGTATGATAATTTGATGTTTTTATTAAATATCTTAAATAGTTTGTGTTTCTTTTGGAAAGGCTGATGTTAAGATTTTAAAGAATTCTTTTCTCTATATTTGTTTTGACTCTTCCATGATATGGTGGGGGTTGCCCATATGATTTTCCTTTTCCTGTTCTTCTTGTGTCTGTCTGTGTCATTATCTGGGTCGTATCGTAATTTATAGTTGTAGCCACTTTTATACAACGCTTCTTGGTATTCAGCTGCAGCGTTATTGAATGCTGTTTCATTACATGATAAATTGGATAGTCTTTTATTTATGCCTCTAGGTATTGTTTTCAGTATGGTTACTTTTGATGTTTACATAAACAGGCATATCGTTTGTTTTTTTTTTGTATGGTTTATATGTGTGTTGATTGAGGTCTAATGGTATGTCTAAATAATTCACTATCTTTTTGTTAGCTTCTATGGTGATTTTTAAGCTTTGGTTATGGAAGATTTTACACAATTCTTTTTCCTTATTCTCAAGGTCCCTAGGGTTGTCATTCAGGGCAGCAAGGCCATCATCCCTATACAGTCCAGTTTGTTTTCCGAGTTTTTTTTTTCATGTTGGATAACATGAATAGCCGAAGAAGTTCGCAAGTTTCGGCATCATCATATGATCCCATTGTGACATCAAAAGTTGAATTCCTACTTGTACTCTTAGTCCAGATTTCATTTTTGCTGTATAGTAAAGTTTTCTTTGTATGGTAAATGATTTCCATTTCTGACCCCGATATTTCTGTATATTTGTTGGCGAATTTTATAGCTTTGGTAGGCAGCTTTTCATCTATAGATGGATAAAAGTCTACTATATCAAATGTTATAAAGACTGTGTTTTCTTGTTTATTGAGTTTTTTTTTTTAACCATTGTATGACTTCATATGTGATTTTCCAGAGATTGAGTTCAGCGTTTTTTTTGTTTTTTATGGTTTTCTCTGGGATTTTTTTTTTTTTTTAAACTAATTTTCCCTTGTTCAGATTTGGAAGGGTTTATCGACCTACTTGTTGGATTGTTCAAATTAGGTTTGCTTGAACAATCCAACATGTAGGTTGATAAACACTTCCAAATCGGAACTAGGGAAAATTAGTTTAAAAAAAAAAAAAAAATCCTAGAGAAAACCATAAAAAACATAAAAGAAAACACTGAACTCAATTTCTGGAAAAACACATATGAAGTCATACAATGGTTTAAAAAAAAAACTCAATAAACAAGAAAACAGAGTCTTTATAACATTTGATATAGTAGATTTTTATCCATCTATAGATGAAAAGCTGCTTACCAAAGCTATAATATTCGCCAACAAATATACAGAAATATCGGGGTCAGAAATGGAAATAATTTTCCATACAAAGAAAACTTTACAACAAAAATGAAATCTGGACTAAGAGTACAAGTAGGAATTCAACTTTTGATGTCACAATGGGACCATATGATGGTGCCGAAACTTGAGAACTTGTCGACCTATTCATGTTACCCAATATAAACAACAACAAAAAAAAAAAAAAAACTTGGAAAAACAAACTGGACTGTACAGGGATGACGGCCTTGCTGATCTGAATGACAACCCTGGGGACACTGAGAATAAGAAAAAAAGAATTGTGTAAAATCTTCCATAACCAAAACTTAAAAATCACCATAGAAGCTAACAAAAAGATAGTGAATTATTTAGACATAATGTTAGACCTCAGCCAACACACATATAAACCATACAAAAAAACAAACAATATGCCTGTTTGTGTAAACATCAAAAGTAACCATCCACATTCCATACTGAAAACAATACCTAGAGGCATAAATAGAAGACTATCCAATTTATCATGTAATGAAACGGCATTCAATAACGCTACAGCCGAATACCAAGAAGCGTTGTATAAAAGTGGCTACAACTATAAATTACGATACGACCCAGATAATGACACAAACAGACACAAGAAGAACAGGAAAAAGGAAAATCATATGGTATAACCCACCATATGATGGAAGAGTCAAAACAAATATATGGAAAGAATTCTTTAAAATCTTATCAGCCTTCCCAAAAGAACACAAACTATTTAAGATATTTAATAAAAAAAAAACAAAAAACATCAAATTATCATACTCATGTATGCCAAATCTTAAAAACATCATTGATTCAACAAACAAAATGAAAAGTCGTACAGAGAAAAATGAGGGTGACGAAAGGAAATCTTGTAATTGTACCAAAAAAGAACAGTGCCCTCTAAATAACAAATGCCTCTACAACAATACTGTGTATCAAGCCACTGTGACATCGGAAATACAGGGGAAACATACGTAGGTATCACTGAAAATCAATTTAAAACTAGATATGCAAACCACAAACAGTCATTCAACAAAGAAAGATACAAAAACCAAACAGAACTAAGTAAGTACATTTGGAAACACCAAGATAAAAATATAGACTACAATATATCTTGGAAAATCCTAAAAAGAGCAGCACCATACAATAACATTTCAAACAGATGTAACCTGTGTCTAACAGAGAAATACATAATATTATGTAAAAAACACAATTAGCAACTTTAAATATTAGAACTGAAATGGTTGGCAATTGCAGGCATAGGTGGAAATTCCTATCAGTGAGTAGTAGTATAAAAAAAAAAAAAACCCTGAGAAGCACATGTAACACGTGAAATAAAACATAAAGCTATATGTAACACTGACAGCACAAGCCTCCCGCATCCTGACGACTGCACA
The DNA here is from genome assembly GCA_016801955.1 of Conus betulinus. Classification (NCBI taxonomy): domain Eukaryota; kingdom Metazoa; phylum Mollusca; class Gastropoda; order Neogastropoda; family Conidae; genus Conus; species Conus betulinus. Next base: position 40,074 of record JADBJO010006098.1, read on the forward strand.
TGCAAGAAACAGACCAGTTGATGTTTTAAGCTGTTTTAGCTTGCTTTTAACCTGACAAATGTCTCTCCCATTGTGGTTGAGCACTTCTTTTAAAATGTTGATTCTTATTACTATTTTCTTTTATATTTATATATATATATATATATATATATATATATATATATATATATATATATATGTTGACTCACCACCACTGAGGAAGGCATTAAAGCCGAAAATTTTTGGAAATCTTTTTATCTTGTCTGTTGTGGTTTTTAAACTCTGTATTTTATATATATATATATATATATATATAAATACATTTTTTTTTTTTTTTTTTTCTCAGTTCTTACCCAATCAGAAATCACTTCACTTCTCTATTTTTCTTTTGTTCTAAGGGGAAAAAGAATACGTAAAAGTAATAAGCAATTCATCAGAAAAAAAAGCTCCTTACTGATTCTTCTCCCTTCACGACAAAGAGTATTCGGTTTGCTTCACCTTTTCTAAGCTTAAGACTTTATAGACAATGTCTAACTTGCTTGCACAATCTTTTCGAAACTCTTGCATTCATAGACAACATGTATTTTGTTTGAATCATCTTTTCTGACTTTTAGCCTTCAGAGACAAAAAAAAAAAAAAAAAAAAATCCCTTCGATCTCTTGCTTTAAGACACAAAACTTATTTTCTTCGCATCATTTTTTTTCCCGTACCTCACCTTTGCAGACAAAACTAATCTCTTGTTTGCATCATCTTTTTCTTTTTTGGTTTAGAGAGACAAAACTTACTTTGTTTGCAACATCTTTTCCAAGCTCTAGCCTTTTGACACAAAAACTTATTTTGTTTGCACATCTTCTTTTTCTGATTTCTTGCTTTCACAGACAAATCTTGTTTTGTTTCCATCATTTCTTCCTGTCCTCTATCCTTTAGAGAAGACATCAAATCATTTTTAGAGACAAAATTAATCTTGTTTCATTATCTTTTCTGATCTCTAGTTTTTAGAAGCAAAATTTATCTTGTTTGAATCCTCTTTTCTGACTTTCAGCTGTTAAGGACAAAATGTACCAGTTTCAACTTTTCTGGCCTCTGGCACACAAATGCATCTTCTTTGCACTATCTTTTCCGACCTTCAGCCTTTAGAGACAAAACTTATTCATATAATATATTCAGGTTTTCAGAGACAAAACGTACCTGGTTCATATATTTTCAGATCTTCAGAGACAAAACTGATCTTGTTCATATATTTTCAGGTCTCCGGAGACAAAACTTATCTTGTGCATATATTTTTCTGGTCTCCAGAGACAAAAAACTGTTTCATATATTTTCAGGTCTCCACAGACAAAACTTATCTTGTTTCCATCGTCTTTCCCGACCTCTGGCTTTCACAGACAAGATGGATCTGATTTGTGTTTACTTTTCATTTTTCTGACCTCATCTACTTTGCAGTCAGCTTTTTTGGCCTTCAGCCTTATGCAGCATGCATCTTCTTGCTTTGGAGATCAAGGCAGAGATCAAACGAAAGATGGTCGACAGGAGTTCTGTGACTGGGTTCTTCAAAGTCTCTCTTACATCACTTATATGTCACTATCAAGGGGTACAGTTAGCATAGTACCACAGCTTTCAGTATTTTGTCTTGCAACTGGTCAGTACTCTTCACAGCATTCACTTGTTGGAAGCCCACAAGTCTTCTCAAACTCCTACTGCAACAAACGCCAGAGACGCAACCAAACTGATTTCATCACACACCTTGGCCGATACAACCAGCTACAAACTGTACCTCATCAGGGACCCCCAACTCATTAAGGATTTAAAGATGGCTTCATTCTCTTGTTTTCAGTATATTGGGGGTATGTTCACCCCTGTTTGAAAACTCTTAAGGGGGGAAAAAACACATGCCTTATGATACAATGATCAGATCACAAGTGTACATTTGCCATCCGTATATGCGTGGCAACTACTAGGTTACTAGTGCTGAAATAAGCCTGGCGACTTCTGATGCCTCTTCTTTGTCATATGTGCACAGTAATCGCTGAACATGAATTCGAATAAAAAGTTTGAGTTGTCCTCTTCTAGCAACATACGGCCGTTGGCAAGCGTGCGTGTCTCTGCTTTTCCTGAAACTGACTAGTTGAACGGACGTGCATGATTACAGAACACCCATTTTCATAACTGCTTACAATGCCAGAAAACATGAGAACCACACAAACTTTGAGCTTCCTCACTGGTCACTGCAGCGGCAAGGTATCGGGTCATACTCTCCTCCGGCTGTCATGTTTGCCTGCTGGTCTCCTCTCTCAACAAACAACTCTGCATTTCTTCCACTCATTTTTTTTCCCTCTTCATTTAAGTCTTCTTCAGAGAACTGCAAGCCGCATGATTTCTTTGAAATGCATGAACGTTGTGATGAAAGGTTCAGTGGTAACTACACCGGGTGACACAGACAAAATGCTTGTTCGCTTTAATCTCTCAAGTCGACACTGATTCGCTGCAGCACACCAAGATGTGGCAAAAGAGCTCCTGTGAAGAACGTTTGGTTTTCTTTTTCGGTGTGTATGGCTTGACCTTGATATGGCCGGCTGGGCAGCTTGCTCACATCATCATACAGTATTACTCACTCTCTGACAGACCGAAGCTCCCAACGTTTGTTGCTCAGCGTGGTTTTTGTACACTAAACGCGCTTGCCTCACTTTTACTGAGTAATCAAACTCACAATGCCACAATTCAAAAGGGCGACGCTCAAGGGCTGCACAGGAAATGACAGCGGAGAAGCTGAGCTCCAACGCCTGAAATATGCACTTAAGTGTACATCAACGGGAGCTCGGAGCATCTTACGACGGAACAAACCATGGAGTGAATTTTCTCAATGCATGGACATTGGAATTTAAAGTTCATTAAACAAACAAACAAAATCTATCTACAGGGCAAGGGTGAGTCGCGAGGACAGGGGGATAATGAAGAAGCGAGTCTTAACGGAGAGCACATGGAGTCCACTGACAACAAGCAAATGAAATAAACAAAGCAAACGTTCAATCATAGCAACGGATACACTTATCACGTTGACTACAACCAACTGTCAGACAACACAAAAGTCATGATCAAAAGCCCAGACTGGAGACAGACTTTCACACTGCCTCCCCCATGCCCTCTCCACACAATCCTTCCCCCGTTAGACTCACCACAGGACAGGCCGTTTCCAACAGTAATGTTCTTCAAGGCTAATTCTAGGACTGAACAAAAAGGGAGACACTCGCAAGCAAACCCAGTTTTGCACAAGATCCATGGGGAAAAAGAAAAGAGCAAAACACAACAGTTTTCTGCCGAATTCGGCACTAACAAGACGGATTTCTTTCCTGGAAAAAAAAAAAAAAAAAAAAAAAAAAAAAGGTTAAGTCTGCAGTCATACAGGCCACTGAGACAGAGGAGTGAACAGTGTGTAAACCATGGCGTGCACACACACACACACATACACACAGAGTAAAGCAATACTATCATTCTGTCATCCCTTCGGGAGCATTGAAAACAAATTAGACAAAACAACAGAAACCATATCAATCAAAGTATTAACATGCACAATTGAACAACGTTTTTTTTTCATTAACAGTCAAGAAAAAAAATTAAATCCATAATTTCCGCATCAGCAAAATGCAAACATCTTTACAAAATCCCAATATTTAATCTGGCTTAAAACACCTCCACACTATCAGTCTGCAAAAGTCATGAACAGCTTACACGGGCAGGTATATTCCAAGACCAAAAAGCAGACTGCCAGTGCACATTTCCAATCTGAAATTTTGCTCCAACTACAGCCCAGCCGACTGCACTGAGCCCTCCAGGACTGTCACATAGCCTGTCCAGTATCCCTTAAAAAAAAAAAAAAAAAAAAAAGAAAAAAAAAAAAAAAAGCCACCAACAACAAACACAGCTCAACAACAAACACAGCTCAACAACAAACGACGATTTTACAAACTATCCACACTCGAATTCATAACACCATAGTCTAATGTTATCCTTGAGGCAGACCAAACTTGGGCTGTGCTGAGGGTACCGGGCACCCACCCAGGTTCAATGCCTCTGGATAAAACGCAAATCATATGGGCACGTAAGACAATGCAAAATGGACGAAACTACAGTCCATTCCGGACAGTGTATACTTTCGCTAACAATAAGAAGATTGGCACGGAGTAAATAGCTACAGAAAAAAAACAAAGAGAAGACATTTTCCCAGAACACAAGGGGGGGGGGGGGGGGGGGGGGGGGGGGGGGGGGGGGGGGGGGGGGGGGGGGGGGGGGGGGGGGGAAAGTGAAAACCTGACATGAAACTATGAAAACTATATCAGTGTACACTAGCATAAAATGAAATACGTTTTTTTTTTTCTTTGTAATGGTAAGTAAATGCTAATATCCACTAATCTCCATAGACACAAAATGCACAAAGTGACTGAGCTTTATAGCCTACACATGTGCAATGCTTTCTTGACCTGGGCAACAAATAACAAATAATTTGAACAGATTTAACTCCCGATGTTTTCCCGAGAACAAAGTGGGATCTTGCATCTACATATTGGGGGCATTCCTTGATAAAAGAGATTTATTCACAGTGTCTTTCTAAAACACACACATATACACACACACACATTTCTGACTGCTGGATCTCACCGATTTACCTGCAATGAGAACAAGTCATGAAAAATTAAATGATTTTTGCACTAAAAAAAAAAAACCCTGAAAAAATGAATGTTGTGCATTCTCCAATCACAAAACCTTCGTGAAAACATTCCAGTACTGCTCCTTGAATGAATTCCAGATTTTCAGCAGCAAAAAAACTGTATCCAGGCTGTCTCAGTATCCGATGTGAGCAAAAACCTGTTCACACTGGATTGTGCACACAACTTTCTTTCTTCCTGAAGGACCCCAGCGATGGAGCTGGAATACTTCAGAAGAGAGAACTTGGCATCTCCTACTCCACACATGTCACGGGCGACAGTCCCCAGAACACATTCTGCAGTGTGTTAGACACTAGAAAGACCCAACGACCTCCACAGACAAAAAAAAAGCGGAGTGGGATGGACACGTGACAAGATCAAACAGGATCTTCAAGACCACTCCTTAGTTTTTAACCATGGCACACCAGCCTACCAAACAGCCTTTTCAACTTGTGCAAGATAAGGAGAGAGAAAAAAAAAAGCATGTTTACACAATGACCTAGACCACCAAAAAAAAACCCACCTTATCCTGAAGAAGAAAACAAACAACAAAATTCGATCATGACATGGCAGCTTCACTCTTGACATCCTTCGGCTTGTAACATTAGGCCATGCTGGGAAAGCCAGCCATTCCCCTTCATTCACACTTTCAAAAAGCCAAAAACCCCCACTAAAAGTAAAAACTAAATGCAAGCATATCAGTGCTAAATGCAAAAAAAAAAAAAAAAAAAAAAAAGAAAGACTCAACGCAGTAAATTACCAGCACAGAATTTCTACATGGCCAGAGATACAGTATAAACTGAAAGAGTCTCCATTGAGGCATTCATTGCACCACAAGCGCAAAATGGCACATGAAGATTTACGTCCCTTGGCAAATTATGGTAACAAAGTACTCTCTGACTCTCATTTACATGCATACTGTGCACATGCACACACATGCGCATGCAAATACACAAATGCATGCGTGCTACATTCGTATTCAGTTGGTATTTTATACAAATGCATGCATAAGATGTACAACAGAATATTGCTAGACAAAGCGCTGACATATGTACACAATAAAGAGATCATACATCTGTATGTATGTATGTGTGCGTGTTTTTATGAACATGGTGTGTGTGTGTGTGTGTGTGTGTGTGTGTGTGTGTGTAGCATGTAAATTTATCGCAAAGATAAACAGAACATGGACACAAACGATGCACTCAAACTATGCAAGTTCAAACTATCCACTCATTTTTCAAAGGTAACTGAAACAAAGTAAACAATACAATCAAGAAAGACAAAAAACCTTTTTTTTTTTCTCTTTCAGACATAGCACTTACACAAAAGCAGTCCAGAATTTTTCAGTATGATTTTCAGCGCTCGTTCACCGGCCACTTTTCAAATCGTCTAGTTATTAAACTGTCCATGAAATTGGCATTTAGTTTAATCATTATCATTACATTTAATGCTTAATTAACAGCCAACCCAACAATGCAGGACCTTACTAGAGCTGTCAGCACAAACCAAGCGGGAGAAGTGAACGGCCTTCAAGCTACAACAACATACACTATACAACTATTCACAAACTACAAACCAATCGATCTGAAAGACAGGTGGACCTGTGCCAAACCACCAGCTATTCAAACAACGTGAGTATGCTCACCACAAAAAAAAACAAAAAAAAAAAAAAAAAAAAAAAAAAAAAAAAAAAAAAAAACAGAGACAGAAAGTAAGAGACAGGATTCTAATATAAATATTTTACTATGGTAAATGTGGTGAACTGCTGCTTTGCATTAAGAAGTCCTTTCAAAGAAAGAGAGAGAGGGAGGGAGGAAGACCAAGAGCAAAACAACATTCTACCTATCGGTTTTTCTTAGGGCTTAGCCAGCAACGTACCTGCCATTTGCTTCTGAACCAGAGCAGACACACACTGCCTTTTTTCTTTTTCTTTTCTTTTTTTTTTTGATAAATGTTCACTTGCACATGTATGTTTTTGTTATATATTTTCAGCCCCGACAGGTATCTGCTCTTCTGCCTACCAATATGTCAACAAAAAATATCAACAACCATAGACACAGGGAGGGATATCTGCTCAGATTTTGCATGTATACACATTAGACTTAGGTCCGAGAAGTTAGGACAAAGTACAAAAAAAAAAAAAAAAGCAATTCTTTTCACCAAACATTAGCCTTCTGTTCGACCCAATTCCAAAATGTTACCAAAGGTCTGGGTTTTCTCCCCTTGACTACGCTAACCAAGCACCAAATTCTGCCCTTCATTACAAGAAACAAAAAAAAAAAACGGAGAATGGTTGGATCTGAATCGAAATGAAGAGGATAGTGCTAGCCCTTCAAAAACTAAGGGTAAGGCTGCCACCGACCCGTTAAGATAGATAGATAGAGACATCGATGCACAGACACTGTCTGAGACAGACAGACTTGACAGATACACTGACAATCGATCTGTACATAGGTACTAAACAAAATGACCAAGTTTATTTTAAGCTTGGTGCTATGAAGACAAAAAAAAAAAAAAAAAAATTGTATTCTATGAATATTGAATGAACAGGACATAAGGAAAGCACCCAATCAGGAGACACCCCCCCCCCCCCCCCCCCCCTCCCCCTCCCCCGTCCCCCATGTTCGCTCTGTGATCAAAAGACTGGCCAGCTACTTTTTTTTGCGCACTCCGTATAAATTTGCAACACAGGTCTCCCCTGACTGCAGAAATGCCACTGGACTTAAAAACAAAAAATGGTGGGGAAATCTGATGAGTGAAATTGAAAAGCTACTGTATTTCGTAAACAAAAGTCCCAGGTTTCTTTTGCGTTTGTACAAAACATTTTGCTTGAAGGAGACGCAGTAAATCTTACTGTTTAAACAAACTACATGTCACAAATAACCAAATTAATACTGTACTTTTTTTTTTACATTCATATTTTTCAAAGGTTCGGTTCTCAACTGAGCAAAAACATACCGTCACACAAACACAACAATACACAGAACAGACACTTCGGTTAGGTACATTCCATGTCACAGTTTAAAAGCACAAGAGCGAAAGTAACCTCCCCTTGTTTAACATTCCAATGGTTTGGGGCAACAAAGTGACATGGAATGTCTTGCAGTCTTGATGTGGCAGCCATGGTTGTCAAGGCTACCATACAAAGAACTCTATTTGCCTTAGGTTCATGCTCTCACAACCACTGTTCATACAGAAGGCCTCTTTAACAGAACAATCAATCAAAGAGGTGGGACCAAATACTACATGAACCAGCTCTTCAAAACCACTTCAGAGGGAAGCGACGTTCTGGGGTGTCTCACGTTTCACATCGTCCGGCTCAAGGAATGGAGTTGAAAGAAACATGGCTGAAAGACGTCCACAAGGAAGCACCAACCAGCTGAAAGGACTCAGAGAGAGACAAAATGGGACAAAAAGACAAAGAAACCGGACAGAAAGACACAGAAGAGAAGAGAAAGTGATGGGGAAAGGGAAGGGGGGAAGGGGATGGAGTGGGAAGGGAGGAGGCCTGTACAGTGCTGATGAAAAAAAAAAAAAATCGAGCCTAAAAATTAGCCTATGAACTTTGACTGTGTGACTGGAAATCCTGGGTAAATGTCTCTTTTTTATGGCACATTATTAAACTGGTCAATGAACCTTTCTAAAAAATCGGAAAGCCATCACTTTGATAATTTCAATCCTTCTTTATCCATACCAGTTGAGTAAGTGAATGGGACTTTTCAATGAATACTGTCAACAGTGGATTTGCCTACCCCCCCCCCCCCAAAAAAAAAAGGGGGGGAGAAATCAGAAGAAGGTTAACGAAATACTTGCAATAATTTAACAAGTAGGGACAAGCAGAGCAGCAGCATTGTTATATTCCACATTCCGTGACAGTTATGCGTGTCCAAACGAAGCATCATGCTAGTCTTGCCTTTGTCTACATTGTGTTTTCTTAAACTAACATTTCGTGACACACGGCTTTGAAGCACAAACCACATGAGCTTTTAAACGCCACTTTAGAATTCTCTGTTAAACAAGTTGTAACAACGAAGCAATAGAAGAAGAAGAAAGGCGGAGTGCAGACTTGGAGAGTGGAGGGGTGAAACAGGATGGGGATAGGGGGACAGGGGGAAGGAGGGAGGGATGCATGATGGGGAGGGCAACAGAAACCCTGGCGTGGGTCTCAAAGAAAGCATTGCAATCTTCAGTACCTACAAGGTGAGGGTACATGGATCTCAAAGGAAGCCTTGCAATCTTCAGTACCTACCATCTTCAGTACCTACAAGGTGAGGGCAAGTGGGTCTCAAAGGAAGCCTTGCAATCTTCAGTACCTACAAGGTGAGGGTACAAGGTGATGGCAAGTGGGTCTCACTCAGAGGAACCCTTGCAATCTTCAGTACCTACAAGGTGAGGGGCAACTCCATGTCTAGACTTGAGCTGAATGTCATTTTCATAGAGTAAGAACTCATGAAATGGCCAGCTCCTGCTTGCAGTGAGGGAGTTGAGAGGTGAGGGGAGTGAAGAAATGAGTGCAACTCAAAAACACAAATCAACATTGTGACTGCTTCTTCGAGCTCTGCTTGCTGTTGAAGGGTCGAGCATTTTGATCGTTTCATGCACCTATCAGGGAATTAAATCATTTTGTGTGTGTGTGTGTGTGTGTGTGTGTGTGTGTGTGTGTGTGTGCACCAATCACAGGACATTACAACTGTCAGACATTTTCCCCCCAAATGCCAGAAAGCCCTAGCTAACTCTTGTCTTTTCCTCGCCTTGGTGCCCAACTAGGTTGTGCTTATGAAACGCTTAAGACTTGCCAAGCGAGCAGAATTACGTCCACGATCTTATATGTCTTATCTGACTCAAATCATCCAGTGATAGAAGTGTTGTGTTTATCATGTTTAGTACTGGTTTACATAGAAAATACTAAAGCCAGTGCTAAAATAAAAAAAACAAACAATAATAAGCATATTATCTACATGTCACAAAGATGCACTGTGTGCAACAGAAGAGGCTCAAACAAGTGGAATACGAAGCTAAATCAATCACGTGCACCAAACCAACCAGTTCATTTGGAAATAAGCTCTGATTCTGTAGCACAGTAATCCCCCCCCCCCCCCCCCCCCACCCCACCCCCCCGTCAGACAACTTGTGGGGAGGGGGGGGGGGGGGGGGGGGGGTAGGGATGCAAGCCAAGGGTATCGCTCGAGAACACGAAGACAAAGGATTAAGAAAAGTCCAGCAGATAGCGCTTCACAGCCCAGGGTAAGGGCAGCGCGTCCACCTTTCTGACCACCTGCCTGTTCAAAGCTTTATACACCGTCACTCGCGCCATCTGCTTCAGGGAGCGTGGCATTTCCGCCATGGTGTGCACCGCGGAGATGAACGAGTCGGAGTGGGGCGCCAGCAGAGAGTGCGAGTCCAGGAGCTGGAAGCGGGTCATGCCCCGTGTGGAGTGCAGGCAGTCGTACAAGGCTTTGTGGTCCATGGCGTTGTAGAACAGCTGCAGCAAGCTGCAGGACCCTTCAATCACCTCCTCAGTCAACGCGGAAGGAGAGCTCTGCCTCTCGCAGGCCCTCTGCAGATACAGGCTGACGGGTTGCGTCCCTTGCCTCTTCAGGAAGATAGAACTCTGGGAGTGACAGATGATGGGTTCCGACTGGTAGGGTTCAAGGTCAGGGTCAGCGCCCCACTGGAACAGGGTCACCATCCACCTGTGGACCAGGCTGAACTCCGCTCTGGTCCTGGCCAACTCCGACAGACGCACAAACTCAATCAGGGCATTGCCTGTCCCGCCCCGTGGGAAGGGACTGCTTCGAAGCGTTCTGTGGTTGGGGTCAAGACCGTGTCTAAGCAACAGTCGCAGCAGGTCATCGGTGAACTGGGCAAAGGAGGCCTGCATGGTGGAGTCCATCCTGAGAGAATGCTCCGTGAAGCAACGGCGACAGATCATGGCAACCAGAGTGGCCGCTGTGCCCTGAAAGGAATCCGTGAAGTTCACATTGGCTCCGTGCTGAAGAAGCGACTCTACCGCCGCAAGAGCGTTGCCCGCTTGCTGGACCAGCCTGGAGACACTGTCGAACAGGAAGCACTGCATGAGGAGGATGAGCGGGGTGTGGCCGGCCACGCAGGTGAAGTCCACCGGCACTTCGTACCCCAGCAGAATGTCCATGGCCTTGGCCAGGGTGTGGTAGTCGTTCTGGTACTCCACGATGTACATGTCTGGCTGGGAGGACCGAACACAGGCACACGGATCCTGGGGGTGGCAGGCTTTGAGAGCAATGTGCAGCATGCGGCTCAGCGGCTGCAGCCCCTGGCCATTCACCATCAGAGGATCGGCATTGAACTGCAAGAGGACCTGTATAGCCATCAGCACCTGCAGCAGTGAAGGGGAAAAAAAAAAAAGAAGAAAAAGGATCAGCGCTGAGGTAACTCCACGATGCAAAGAGTGATGAAAAAACTTATCGCATTTTCGCATTTCAACTGTACGGCTTCTCTTTTCACAACTCACAACATTGCCCTTTGAGACTTGCTGTTAACCAATGCAACAGAATCTCTGCCAAATAGAACCATTAAACTGACACTGATAAAATCTCTGGAGAGTTCGCCAGAGTTCTCTTCTTAAGTTTCCTTTCAAGAGTAGCAGTTGCATGACAGTGGAAGCAAGAGGGGGGAGAGCACCACAGCCACAATGAAATGAACCCAGATCACCGATCATAACCTTCTGAACGTTTCCTACCCTTCAGACACTCTTCAATCATTTTTCATAAATCTGGACACAAGACACCTCAACAAACGACCGCTTTGTCAGAGAGTTTCTGTTCCTGTTCCTACTACTCCCCTACCCCCCCCCCCCCCCCCCCCCCCCCCCCCCCCCCACGCACTACATCCCTTACTCCCTTTATTCATAAGCAGCTTCTGCTGCTCCTAACCTGACATGGCTACTATTTGCACCGACCATGATCAATAACTGGAAAACCTGCCATGTTTTTCGGTCCAAGAGTCAACACTTAACGAGTCTCGAACTTGTGTTCCAAAACCCAAATGGACACAAACTTCTGAACGCATTGTCACGATGCTTGCAGATAAACGTAAATCATAGCTGCCACTTTCCATCATCTTCACATACTCTATCATATTACATCATACCGCTGCCACTTTCCATCATCTTCGCATGCTCTATCATATTACATCATATCGCTGCCCAGAAATACAACTGCCGTTCAGTCTGAAAATGAAATTGTGCAGGAGATGAAAAAAAAAACCCTGATTATTTATCCCCACTAGATACACAGCACGCTGAGTTACGGCACATGCACTCTGAGTACACCATGTTTGTTTTTAGGATAATGAGAGTGGGACTTGGCTATGTTATGCCCCTTGGCCCACTCTTCTAGCATACCAAAAATCTCAAAAATGCAAAAAAAAAAATCCAAGTTACAGCAGTTGTATTTCCTGGCAACGATATTTTACTATACTGAATTATTTCATATCAGATAACATTATATATGTTACATTACATTACATCATATCATATTATGTTATATTATGTTAATATTATATTGAATTACATTATATTATATAATGTCATATCATAGTATATTATATAATATTTATCAAAGGTCCCAAGAATGCTGCAAGGAAAAAAAGAAGAACAGCATTGTAATTTGTTGCAGCTGCTGTCTGCGAGTTCATCAAGGCATCCTCCAAGTGATTCTTCTTTCTTGGTTGGCTTTTTTGTTTGTTTTGTTTGTTTGTTTTTCCCCCCCCATTTCATCATCTGTGATCCATACAACCACTGCTTCCTCTCACTCCAGATCCCATACACAGCCTCCCACACTGCAGTCCACAGGGAACAACGGCTGTTCCACTGCCATGAGGCAACCTGCCTGAGGAGATGCTGCACTGCTGTCCAGTCACTCTGGTGATGATGCTCTGCGATGCCCCAGATCTAGAGGCTGCCATCATATTCATCCGACCACAAACCCTATGAACTTGGCTGATGTTGATAACGTCATCACAAACTCACTACAGGCACAGATGCTGACAGAAAAATCAAAACTGAGGATGTTGGACATCTAAATCTAAAAGGTTTTTCTGTGTTAGTGTGTGTGTGTGTGTGTGTGTTTTGGATTATCGATGAAGATAAGGATGACAAAGACCATGCTGTTGAGTCCACCTTTGTCTGTGACTACTACATGTCAGGGCTGTACCTGACGGTCTCTTTCAAAGTTTTGAATCGTATCTGGTGTCAACCAGGCGCAATAAAATACAAGATGATCACACAATACTTACTTTCTTCCACCCTTTTTTGCGGTATGGAGGATAATAACTCTCTAGAGCATGAACTTCAAAAAATGAAAAGAAATAAAACGAACAGTAATGCTAATCACACTGCTGAACTTTTTTAAGGACACTATTGTGCTTCTTCGTCAAGAAAATATTTCATCTATCAAGGGCTGATCAAAGTATCCTGCTTTCACCAGCTGCCGTGGCGAAGTGGTTAGCGTCGCGGACTCCCAGCTGGGAGGTCGTGGGTTCGAATCCCATCAGAGTCATGTGGGTTTTTTTCTGCCACGACCGGCTCCTACCCAGAGTTGAGTTTGCTGTGGACTCAGTTGGGAAGACTGGGACCACACAGTCGAGTTTCATCCACTTAATGGATGCGTTTCTTAGAGTGTTGCTCAAATTTCCTGACCAACACTGCAGGTGCCTGTATCTCTTGGGCCTGGCTGACGCCGGGATATATCATGAAAGGAAGTGTAGAGTACAGCCCTGTCATGTAGTCTCAGACCGAAATGGAAATCCGTAGCATCATCTTAATCATCCTCATTCTCATCGATCAGCATTAAAAAAAAAAGTTAAAAAAATTTTAAAAGTATCCTGTTTCATTTGATGAACTTCGCTGAATCAACAGACATTTTTTTTCCTTTCTATTTCTGAGGTGCTACTAACAAAATCACAAAGGTTAAACACCGAACGTACTTTCTGATATCATTTTGGTAGAAGCTGATGACGTGAAGCTGCATATTTTGGGCAATTAAATATAAAACGAAATTCATCACCTACCTCAGTCATTTCTTCTCTCGACAGTTGATGCCGTTGTCCCTTTTCTATTTCAAGCTTATGATTTTGAGAACTAAATTTCATGAATGCAATAACATACTGATCAAGCAAGTCGTATAGTAAACTATTCTCCGCCAAAATCAGATTTGAAATGTTTGTAAAAATAAAGGGCCTTAAAAGCAGCGCTGGCAAGGACATTTGAGCAACGCTCTCTTGAGCTTCAGTCCACTGAGAGAAAGAAACCCCACTCGAGTTCCCATAACTGGATTTAAGTCCATAGCAAATTCAGCCACAGGTTAGCCAACTGTGGCCAAAACATCCCCCAGCTGATGAGACTCGACCCTCTGACCATCCAACCCACAAGCCTGCAGCGCTAACCACTGTACAATGGCAGCTGGTGACAAGATCTTGTTTGGTTCGTCTTTTTTTTTTTTTTTTTCTGCTGCAGTTTGCTTTTTTCATCACTAGATCATGAAAACAAAGTACTCTCTCATTATTAAAAATGCCTGTAATAAAACCTGGACTTTGTGCAGTGATCTGGAAACACAGGCCTGTACTTGAATTTTCCTCAAAAGTTTTGAGGACGGGAGGGGGGGGGGGTAGGGAGAAGGGTGGCAGGGAGGGAAGGGAGCTTCTGGAACAGAGATCAGCTCTGGCTGGCACAGTGGAAGGAACATGAGAACTGCCTCGGTACCATAAACCTTTCGGTGTGCACTGAAGGTCATGCAGGATTAACCCCTCCTCCCCCCCAAATCCCCCCCCACCACCACTGCAGTCCACAGGGAACAAAGGCTGCTCCACTGCCATGAGGCAACCTGCCTGAGGAGATACTGCACTGCTGCCTAGTATCACTGCAGGACTTTTATTATTCCCCAGCAGGTGGGTCCTACTCCGGGGCATGGAAATTGCGTTACGCTGGCTGAAGCATGACAAACTGGGACAATTCGTTGTGCAGTTTCGTCGGTAAAAACGCCTGCCCACCATCCCAACTGCACAGAACCACCCACACACTGACACTTGTTATAAAAATCACATTTTGTGGGTTCAGGAAACCGAACAAATAACATGTCACAAAACATTTTTTTTTTCTTTCTTTTTTGTTGTTGTTGTTTGTTTGTTGATGAAAGGAGCTTACAAACGAAAGTACACCAACAAGGAAGAAACAAGTAATCAACCTGCTGGTACTCTGGGTCATGGACCCTTCGAAGCATTTCATTACTTGATTTCTATTCAATACATGTCGTTTATAGCCCAGCTGACTGCAAAGGCCATATACAGGCAAAGATCTCATCAAAGTCAGTTCCCTACGTAGAGAAGTGTAAAACCTCCACACACTCACATTCTTACACACACTCATACATGACAACAAGTACATCACAAACATTACATATTAAACTGTCCAAACACACCACTTTACTTATTACAGTATGTTGAACCAAACATGTAAATTAAATTTTTTCTTTACTCTGTGTGTGTGTGTGTGTGTCACTGTGTGTGTGTCTGTGTGTGTGAGAGTATGCATACTGTGTGTGCATGTGCATGTGTGTGTGTGTGTGTGTGTGTGTGTGTCTAAGTGTACGCAACACATTGCTCTATTTTGTGCTGTCTCATTCTCTGTGCCCTCTAGGTCAGTGGCCTTGTCTCCACACCTCTCATCCCAGCACCCCCCAGACACAGCCACACCCAGAGCTGTCCTACCACAGCCCCAGGGAGCAATCACTATCAAGTTGTCATGAGGCAACCCACCAGAGGAGACACTGCACTGCTGCCCAGTCTCTCTGTCGCCTCTTTTGATCTGAGCTATGCATGGCACTACTTACTGTGAGCCTTGCTGATGACGCTAACTGGCTGGAGCCAAAATAAATCAGCCTCCCCTCAGGGGGCATTACCATGTCCTAACAATGACAATGACACGGCTTTACCATGTCCTACCAATGACAATGACAATCATCAAGAACTTGCTGATACCGACTGCTTTGACACAATGGGAATACTTTGCATAATGCCTTGAGGTGCTCATGTTGGGTTTTATGACACTGAAGTTTAAAGGGGAATGAAGTAGCCACGTTTTTTTTTTTTTTTTTTTTTTTTTTTTTTTTTACAAAACAAGGGGTGAAGGGGGGGGGGGGGGGCATCGAAAATGTTCCAAACTGTTCATTATGGTTTTCATCACCAGGAACAAAGTATCTTATGCCTGGAAAAGAAAGTCACGTCCCAAGTAAGATAAACTGCCCTCCTGAGCTAACACTTAGCTACACAAAATCATCACGTTGAGGTTAACCACGCTGACCTTTCTTCTGGGCTCCTCCTGTTCTCTGACTGTCTTGATTTCAATAAGGAGTGATTAGGAAAAAGGTTTGAACATTGAGGAGTATCAGAAGGTAGGCCAATTCTGCATAATCGTCAATACTGCTGCTGTAAATGCTCAGACAAAAACTGACAGATTCTCATGAAGTTTTCTGTATTGATTACTTGGATGTGTGTGATGGCTTGTGCACTTGTAAGCAAACACTACCTAGCATATGCTTTTAAAACGACTTATCATCCATTATCAACTATGATGGTGAGAGATAAAGCCATTGAAAACTGATGACTTTGCCGCTAACTCTCACCGCAGTCATAGCTGTAGAGGAGAAATCAAAATGGACTTTGCCACTAACTCACCGTAATCATGGCTGTAGAGGAGAAATCGAAACGGACTTTGCCGCTAACTCACCGTAGTCATGGCTGTAGAGGAGAAATCAGAACAGACTTTTGCCGCTAACTCACCGTAGTCATGGCTGTACAGAAGAAATCAGAATGGACTTTGTCGCTAACTCTTCGTAGTCATGGGCGTGGAGGAGAAATCAAAACGGACTTTGCCGCCAACTCACCGCAGTCATGGCTGTAGAGAAGAAATGAAAACGGAGATCACGATGGGACTAGGGCAAAACCTGCATACTTTTTGCTCCTTTCCCCACCCCCCAGTTTCAGAGTGACATGACGTTACCTGTGCTTGGTAGTCTGACTGTAACTGGGCTCTGGTCACATGGTGCCGACTGGGGTCCACGTAGTTCCCGCCGGCGTACGAGACGTGCGACACCAGCATGTGAAGTGGTGTCTCTCCCAGGTCAGTCAGAGCGTTGATGTCCTGCTCGATGCCCGTGGTCAGCAGGTAGCGCGTGGTGTCGTAAATGGTGAACAGGCCGTCGATGTTCATGCGATACAGCCGGTGGAGGGCCGTTTCCCCGATGCCCTGGGAAAGCAGATGGACGTCGGCGCCGTTGTTCACCAGGATCTTCACGCACTCCTCACCCCAGGGCACCGCTGTCAGCAAAGGCGTGTCCCCATGGAACCATACTGGTTGATGCACTCTGGGAAGTGGTCCACGAAGTACTGGATGCATTCCGACGCCCCTTCCTTGCAGGCATACTGCAGATGCTCAGAGGATTGAAAGCCTGGGCGGACCTCTTCTGCGGGGAGTCTGTCATCAGGACTCTGGTCAGGACGTCCACACAGGCCAGCTGCCTCTGCTGGATGGCGCACTGCATGGGAGTGAGCACGTGAGACGGCCAGGAGCAGTGGTAGATGGGGTGGTGGGCAAAGCCAAAGTAGGTCAGCTTGCTGCCCACGGGCAGGTGGGGCTGAGGGTAGCACATGCCTCGCTTGCCCTGGGGGGTCCGCCCCTTCAGACACCAGCAGGCGCAGGATACTGGTGCGCCCC
>JADBJO010006098.1:65000-67500 GCA_016801955.1 Conus betulinus
TTCTCCATGACACTCCCAGCTGCACCTGGCTTTCGTCAGAAGATCAGCCATTACCAAGACATGGTCATCATCATCAACCCGTCCAACCCTTGATCCATACTGTGCCCAACTCGGAAGCTAATTTTTTGTTTTTTTTTTTTTTTTTTTTACTGTCAAGTTTTTAAATTACAGCTTGATCCACAAGACCGTTCCGTTTCCTGTCGTCTGCTAAGACTTTCTCACTCCCTGTGCTCTTTGTCACTTCTTGTGCTCTTCCAGAAGAAGTCCACACAAGCCATGCCTAATTCTGCCAATGCTATCCTTGCTGACACATATGGCACTGAACTAATTCACTGACCCCCAAATCCCACGATCTTTTTCACATTAAAAACAAACAAAAACTTTTTTTTTTTTTTTTTTTCACTGAACCAGCCGATTTTCATCGAGTCAAACTGTGACCTTTGTGGTAACCCCGAACTGTGACCTTTACAACATTCGCCGACAACATGTGGCCCGGAAGTGCTGCTGATCGTGAACTGGACCTTCTGCGTGCTTCCCATCTGCCCACAGGCCACTTCCGTTTTCCTCTGTGAACGTCATGAGAACAGCCCAGCTGGTTGTGGGGCTGTAGACGTCCTCTGTCGTAGTCTCACAATCACAATGAGAAAATCACAATCAAACACCCCCTCCTACCCTCATCCTCCACCACCACCATCCCCCCCCCCCCCCCCCCCCCCCCCCCCCCCCCCCCAAAAAAAAAAAAGCCAGCAAAACTGATGTTTAAAAAAAAAGTCACAAAAATAAGTAATGCATAACCAAAATGAAACAAAGTATTTGAGTTATGTGCTTCAAAATCCTGAAAAGGATAAATATGAAAACTTGCTGAGAAACACACACACACACACACACACACACACACACACACACACGAGAGAGAGAGAGAGAGAGAGATAGAGAAGAGAAGAAATAAAAATTAAAATAAAAAGGAAATTTCATACTAAAAAACAAGCAAACCCATACGCACTAACGGCCGGGATCAATAACCGGAGCACTTGTGCGCACGCGCGCGGGCACACACACACACACACACACACACACACACACACACACACACACTGAGAACGAGAGAGATTGAGACTGCAAGTCAGAGGAGATAAAGATGACAGCGAGCTAACACGAGTAGGCTGAACGTAACCTTGGTATGCGGAGACAGCACTGTCAAAACAACAACACGCACACACACACACACACACACACACACACACGGCGGCCCCAAATCACGAACCCTTGTGTGACCTTGTCCTTGAGGAGTGGGGTCAGGGTCACCTCACGCTTGTCACGCAGTCCCCTGCCCCGCACAACCCTCCGATTGTTTCACGTCACATGATGCAAGAGTGACCGCTGTGACTAAGGCACCCCCCCCCCCCCCCCCCCCCCCCCCCCTCCCCTTTAGGGCGGGTTTGGGGAAGACAACCCATCAAGGTCCCGTTATTAATTTAACAAAGCCGTATGCGGGAAAAACAGAGGTACGAAGAAAATTATGGAAACCATGGCCTAAGAGAAGAGACTTTGTGCAAAAAGAATTGTTGAGAGAGAGAGAGAGAGAGAGACAGAGAGAGAGAGAGAGAGAGACAGAGGAGAGAGAGAGAGAGAGAGAGAGAGAGAGACAGAGAGAGAGAGAGAGAATATGAATGAATGAAAAAGGAGAGAGAGAGAGAGAGACAGAGACAGAGAGAATGAACAAAAAGAGAGAGAGAGAGGAGAGAGAGAGATAGAGAGAGAGAGAGAGAGAGGAGAGAGAGAGAATGAACAAAAACGAGAGAATGAAAAAGGGGCTATAGAGAGAGAGAGAGAGGAGAGATAGAGAGAAAGAGAGAGAGAGACAAGAGAGAGAGGATAAAATAAAGCGGAAGAATGATTGTTTTTGTGTGTGGGGCGGGGGGGGGGGGAGCGGGAAGGAGATGACCCATTACCTCGGTGACTTATTTGTGATCTGACTTGTTTTCTTTGTTTTTTCCACTGGGCCGAGCTATACCCTGGGAGTGACACCACTGCCCAAATCTACTTTTAACTTACAGTCCGATCTAGTAAGGCAAGGTCATGTTCCTTAGTCTATAGAGCCCAGCCGACCGCAAAAGGGCCATAATATTATCAGGGCTGTCACCAACAGTCCAATCGTTTTGCGACTTAACAGTCTTACAGTCACTGGAGCAATGACACGGCTGAGAGATCCCAACCGTTCGTAGCGCCGTAGACAGCTGCCACATTGCACGTGCTCTTTTCTTTCTTTCTTCTTCTTTCCTTTCTTTTTCTCCTGTGAATGTCAACTCGAAGGGTAATGCAAGGAAATAGAACGGTGCCCACTAGCGCGCAGGCGCAAAACTCCAAGCTACACACACACACACACACACACACAAAGAGGCACGCACGCAAGCACGCACACACACACACAATTCTGACCTCGGCCGTATCATCATGATCGTCGCCATCTTATTCATGGTGTCCCTGTATTATCAAACCG
>JADBJO010006098.1:72500-77500 GCA_016801955.1 Conus betulinus
CAATATACACACACACAGAGAGATGAGAGAGAGGAGAGGAGGAGAGCGAGCGCGGGAGAGGAGAGAGAGAGAGAGAGACGATCCGGAGAGAGACAGAGAGAGAGCTGAAGAGAGAGGAGAGATGACGAGAGGACAGAGAGACGGGACAGGAGACAGACAGACAGAGGACAGAGAAGAACACGATTGTTCAATCGGGATCAGGCCATAGCCCCTATCTGGAATGGGGCAGGTCTATCGTAAACAAGTCAACAAAAATAACCCATTCCTGAAAATGACATAACTGCTCATATAGAAACGAAAAAGAAGAAAAAAAAAACAAACCCATCATTATCTACCATCATATGCCGACACAGAAATCAAACCGAAGCTTCATCGATGTCTAACGTCACACTGGGCCATAACATGCTCACTTCTGGACGGACGACGCCACAAATAAGTGGAATCTACAAGGACACGGGGAAATTAGAACAGACATAAACAGGAACTTCGTTTCCGGCATTTCTGCATGAAGATTTGGTCACAGCATGCTATGTTCTGTCGCATATATATATATATCTAAATCCTGGACAAACAATGTTCGACAAAACCAAAGCTGATTTGTTGTTGTTACACAGTTGCAACATGACTGTTCACTGTAATCTTCTTCTGCGGTCGATTTCTTTTTTTTTTTTCCGTTTGTTGTTGTTGCTGCTGTTGTTGTTCTTGTTGTTGCGTCAGATCTTCAATCCTGTCGCCATGATGACACCCACAGTTTTCTCCAGGTCCTGACGGCTGCCCCACAAGCTGCATCTGCAGCTCTGCAACCCTCTGGCCAGGGGTTATCGCCGTAGAACATCATGGGCTGGACAGTGTCGGAGGATTGTGTTCTGGGGTCTGAGATCCAGTGCCACACGGACATTCGTCTGTGTGGGCAAATCATCGATTCAACTGAGGGTGGCTCAGCAGTCGGCCTTGTGGCCGGTTCTCAGTCCGAAGAGGTTGGATTGGTTGCTGGTATCTCTGGAGCCGATCGATGGGTTGGATCACGGCACCGCCCCGTCTGCACCCAGCTTTCTCATCCCAGCTTGGTATTGTTATTGGTTGATGGATGTAATTAAAACACCATGGGTTCCACACCATTACTGGGACTTCTTCTTATATTATCTCTTAAAAAAAAAAAACAAAAATTCTACATTCAAGAAATGGGTGCTGATGCTTTAGGGACCATGTCAACGCCTGTTGTCAGCACAATTGCAGGCAACATGTCCACGCCAATTACGTCGCCCACTTGCAAGTCAACCATGGTCCACCCTAGTGGGTCCACCGGACGTCAAACATGTCCAAGCCCTTATGTGACACCCTGCACGTCAACATGTCTTTTTTTTCACGGACTATGTCGCCACTTCTGCTGTCAATGCGCCACGCCTATGTGGCCAACTTGGCAGTCAAACAATTCGTAAGCTTCAGACCAGTTACGTTTTCATCGGTCCTTGTTGTTTTGTACACCATGAACACTGCACCTCGTTAATCAGCATTCAAACACAAACCATCACGATTGTTTTTTACACCTATCACCCAAATTTCTCTTGTCATCATTATGTACACAACTTTATGGTCTTTAGATGGCTATTTATTTTTTTGTGTTCTCTCCGCTTCAGTGTTAGCTACAAATCTAAAGGGTAAACCTCTAAACCTAAATAGCAGTTAAAAAAAAACTAATAATTAAAAATTACAACCCCACAACCCCAAAATAACTTAGGGTATATATAAAAAAAGGCAAAACAAAACAACCAATAACATCAAAAAGGACCAAAAACAAAAAGCAAAAAAACAAACACCAAAAAAAAACAACGATGGTAACCCTTCCTAAATTCGCTATTGGATCCCACCCCCCCCCCCCCGCCCACCCCCCCACCAACCCCCCCCCCACCCCCCCCCCAACCCCCCACCCCCCCCCACCCCCCCCCCCACCCCACCGCGCCCCCCCCCCCCCCCCCCACCCCCCCCCCCCCCCCCCCCCCCCCCCACACCCCCCCCCCCCCCCCCCACCCCCCCCCACCCCCCCCCCCCCCCCCCCCCCCCCCCCCACCCCCCCCCCCCACCCACCCCCCCCCCCACCCACCCCCCCCCCCCCAAACCCCCCCCCCCTCCCACCCCCCCCCCCCCCCACCACCACCCCCCCCACCCCACCCCCCCATCCCACCCACACACCCCCCCCCCCCCCCCCCCCCCACAACCCCCCACCCCCCCCCCCCCCCCCACCCCACCCAACCCCCCCCCCCACCCCCCCCCCACCCCCCCCCCCACACCCCCCCCCCCCCCCCCCCCCCCAACCCCCCTTTTTTTTGTTTTTTTGTACTCCCAGTGCTATTATATACAGGGAGTTACTTCACAATGGGCAAACGAAGAAGAGCTGCTCTATTGTGTCTGTCTGTATGTGTGTCTCCTGTCGTGGCAAAATGTGTTCCCACTCGCCTCCAGACAAACTTCGGGCCTTATCTTTCCTGAAAATTGTGGGTTATGCTTCATTATGGGTCACGGGATGACGCCCGATGTTTGCTTTTGTAACCAGAACAGCCGTTACCATTTAACGGTTTCTTTTCTGTATGGAATATTCTCACAGAAGTGCTTGGGCCGACTTATAAGCGGTTTGATAAGCGTTGATTTTGTAACAAATCGGAAGCCTCTTCCCATACGTTAAGAGATATGTAATGGAGACGAAGAATTCCTCTACGAAGAATGGTGTGACGCTTCCCAACAGCACACGCACAGTCACGCCCGCTTGAAGCAGGCACGGCGAAAAAAAAAAAAAAAAGAGAAAGAGTGCCGATTCAAAATCCCCCAAATTACCAATGTCCCAAACACTGTTTTTTCAAAAGCTTTCAGTGGGAGAGTGGGAAGACGTCCTATTATGCTTTGACATCTTTTTTTGGTTTTTTTTGTTTTTTGCGCGTGCTTTGCAAATAACGCGTCCTAACTGGGACGACACAAAAACCTGTAACAGGCGGAGAGAGGAGGGAGGAAAGAAATCACACGGTGCACAGTTGTATCACAGCAGTATCACAGCGTGGAACTGTGTAACAGGTTGGAGAGAGGAGGAAAAGGTCACACGGTGCACAGTGGTATCACAGCAGGTCACAGCGTGGAACTGTGTAACAGGTGAAGAGGAGGAAAGGTCCACACGGCGCACAGTGGGCACACAGCAGGTCACACAGCAGGTCACAGCGTGGAACTGTGTAACAGGTGAAGAGGAGGAAAAGGTCACACGGCGCACAGTGTTTATCACAGCAGGGTCACAGGCGTGGAACTGGGGCGGGCGGGCGGGCGGTGCACACATGCTGGCATCCCCACTTGCGAGCGTTTCTTTAGTTCGCCCGTGCTCGCTTGGAACCCGCAGCAGATCGTACTTTCAGCATCGACAAGTCACACAGACCCAGCATCAGTCACAAAATACCCTTATGTTTAACGACAGGGTTGGAGAGGTGGAAGGGGACAGAGAGAGAGACAGAGAGAGAAGAGAGAGGAAGGAGAGGCTGTGAGGTAGAGAGGGAGTGGAGAGAGGAGGAGAGAGTGAGTTTTTTGAGAGAGAGAGGAGAGAGGACGAGAGATGAGGAGAGAGGAGACGAGAGAGAGGATGTTTTGGCGAGAGAGAAGAGACGTGTTTGAGAGAGAGAGAAAGGCAGGCAGAGGCAGAGAAATACCACACACACACACACCACACACCACACACACAAACACACACACACAGGCATGAGAGGAGAGAGAGACCCCCGCACGAGCGCTTTTGTCGCACTTAGAGAGAGGGAGAGAGGAGAGAGAGGAGAGAGGAGAGAGAGGGAGAGACGGAGAGAGATGAGAGAGAGAGGCAGGCAGAGGCAGAGGAAAATACACACACACACAGGCAGAGAGAGAGAAGAGTGACGGGAGGCGAGAGGAGAGAGAGGAGGAGGTGGACGAGGGAGGTGGAGGGAGGAGAGGAGGAGATGAGAGGAAGAGGGAGAGAGAGAGAGAGGAGAGAGAGGTTTATAAACAATTCCATCCCCTGATATTTTCCGTTTTGAAACTCAATCTTCGACGCATGCGAAAACATGCAGTTTTTTCTTTCTTCATTTTTTGTCTGACGAGAAATAAAGGTCTGAGACGGGGGAGGGAGGACGGGAACAAACATTCTAATGGCTTTGTACACGTTTCTCTTTTTCTCTCTGTTCACGAACGCACTATTATACCAAAGCACGCGCGCGCGCACAAACACACACACACAGAGAGAGGAGAGGAGAGGAGAGAGGGCGGAGGAGAAGGAGGCGAGAGAGGAGAGAGGAGAAGAGGGAGGACTTGAGAGAAGAGGGAGAGAGGAGGAGAGAGCTCGTGCACCACACATTACCTTGAAGAGATACAGGGCCAGACGATGACATGAGAGAGAGACTTGGAGGGGAGAACGCAGAAGGGACACCCCCCCCAGGCCGGATTTTTTTTGGTGTTAGGTTTTTGAGGGAGAGGGGTGTTTTTTGAGAGGGGATGGGGGAGAGACGGGAGAGATGTTGAGGCGAGAGAGAGGTATGAGGGAGAGTGAGTGTTTTCGAGTGCGTTTTTTTGTGGAGTTGGTAGTTTTGGGGGGGGGTGGGGGAGAGGAGGACGACGGGGAGAGCGGGGGGTTAAGTGGGTTTTGGGGGTGAGTGACGACAGGAGAGAGAGGACCCAGAGAAAGGGACGATTGGGTTTTGGAGGAGGAGATCAGGGTTAGAGGGGGTGGGAGGAGAGGAGGGAGGGGGATTTTTGTTTTAGGGGGCGAGCTATGGGGCACAAGTCATTACTTGAAGAGATAGACTACGGCAACAGGCCAGACGATTGAGTCCTACCGAAGACCTCTGTTGGAAGGCAGTCGTATACGTGTGTGGCCATGGGGGGGGGGGGGGGGGGGAGAAGGACAGGGGGGGGGTATGTGGGGAGGAATGGTGACAGATTAGGGAAGGCGCGCAGGAGACAGCATTCTGCGGCCAGCAATCATGCGAAAAAAACATTAC
>JADBJO010006098.1:87500-90000 GCA_016801955.1 Conus betulinus
TAACGCTAACAGTCCAAGTTGACTTTTGATTTTGTTGTTATTGTTCTGCCTTTTACTTTTAGGAAGGCACAATGGCTTTTGTGACAGTCAAACTGTTTTGTAAACAAAGGTTGTTGAGAAGCCTTCAGTCAGTGTGAGTAAATGTCTTTTATGATCAATAATAAAAAAAAACCCCTTGATTAATAAAAATTAATGAATAGATAAATACATTAATCGATTTTCTGTTTCAGTTAGCCTACTCAGCAGCAACATGGTAAGCATTCGGCTGGTTAAAAAAGAAAAACCACGAACTGCTCTATTTTGAGTGAGGATAAGTGATGCATCCTCGACAGCTGTGCTTTGTCTATTTCCTTTCTAGCCCGACTGTAACATAACGTTGTCTGGAATGTCATACTTCAACAACTTACCTGGTACAGTCGCTGGTTAGTTTGGTGATGACACTGAACGTTCACATTACATACATCACTTCATGCTCCAGGTCCACACAAAACAAAGATGGGCCTCTCGACTAAAATATTGCCGCTGTGAAGCTGGGCACTCTCACACTGTAGTTTTCATGCTGACTGACACATCTGCTTTAGAAAAGAAAAATCCTAGACCGCATGCTCTCTCTGCAAAAGAGCGGCATCAACAAAAATAACGCAAACGACGCCGATAGGTTTCCCACACTTTTAGACTCAGTTTTCGCGACCTACACAACCTTCACCTTGACCCAACAGCCCAGGTCAAGCTGAAATGTTTTCGTTGATAACGAGGCTCAGCACACTGTTTCTGTTTCTTCACCCTTATCGGCTTCGAAGGTATCATGAAAACATGTTGACGAAATAGTCCTTGTTATCTCATACATTTACTGGTACTAATAAACAGATCGTATCACGTTCCACCACAACGGAAAAAGTGCGGGATTTTGCTTTTGTTTTTTTGTTTGTTTTGTTTTGTTTTCCACAAGGCCTAGAAACCACACCATGCGTGGTGTGAGACTCGTACCACAGTGTGTCAAATGTTGCGAAGGTGGAATGGGTTGACGCGTGCAACTGATCAGGTTCCGTGTGCACACAGCGTGTTCCTGCAGTCATCAGCAGGATGTTGGAAGACAATCTGTTGCGTAGATATTGGCCAAATGTCAGCGCTCTGTATGTACGTACATGTATGTGCATGGAGTGACAGAACATAGCACGCGCAATTTGTCAGGTGTTTTCATCATCTGATAAATGTCAGACCACTCGCGCTTTGGGGCTGAAAGCGTTTTGGGCTGCGCAGCAGAGGCAAATCATTTTGTCACGGAAGAGATGGGTATATTGCGTCGCACTTTGTTTTATTTTTTTCTTAACATGCGCGCTGGTGACCTACTCGTTTTTGGGTGAACCAGTCTTTTAGGAAGAAGAAGAAAGGATTTCCGTTTAAAGCGTGGTCCATTGTGCATGAGAAGAGCCCTGAAAGCTTTGTACGCGCTTTTTTTTACATCCAGTCCCTCGCCCTGAATAGGGTCAACATAAGATAAGGCAACAAAAGAAGCATGCAAAAAGTGACTAGAACTACAATACGATACGAAAAAAAATAAAAAAAAAAAAAAAAAAAAAGAGAGAGAGAGAGAGAGAGAGAGAGAGAGAGAGAGAGAGAGAGAGAAGGAGCGAAAGGAGTGCAGGGAAGGGCGACAGAGAGAGCGAAAGAGCGAAAGGGGAGAGAGGGACAAAGAGGCGAGAGTGGGTGCGGGAAAGGGGCGGTTTGAGAGGGGAGGGTGAGGAGAGGGGCGGTGGGAGAGGAGAGGGGCGGTGGGAGAGGAGAGGGTGAGGAGAGGGGGAGGAGGAGGGGCGGTGGGAGAGGAGAGGGTGAGGAGAGGGTGAGGAGAGGGGAGGGGCGGGGTGAGAGGAGAGAGGGTGAGGAGAGGGGCGGTGAGGGGGGAGAGGAGAGGAGAGGGTGAGAGAGGGAGAGGAGGCGGTGGGGAGAGGAGAGGGTGGGAGAGGGAGAGGTGGGAGACGGGAGTGGGAGAGGAGAGGGTGAGGAGAGGGGCGGTGGGAGAGGAGAGGGTAAGGAGAGGGGCGGTGGGAGAGGAGAGGGGCTGTGGGAGAGGAGAGGGGCGGAGGGTGGGAGAGGAGAGGGTAAGGAGAGGGGCGGTGGGAGAGGAGAGGGTAAGGAGAGAAGGGCGGTGGGAGAGGAGAGGGTGAGGAGAGGGGCGGTGGGACAGGAGAGGGTAAGGAGAGGGGCGGTGGGAGAGGAGAGGGGCGGTGGGGACAGGAGGGGTCAGGAGAGGGGCGGTGGGAGAGGAGAGGGGCGGTGGGAGAGGACAGGGTGAGGAGAGGGGTGAGCGGTGAGGGGGAGAGGGGCGGGAGGTGGGAGAGGGACAGGGGTGAGGAGAGGGGCGGTGGGAGAGGAGAGGGAAAAGGCGGGGTGAGGGAGAGGAGAGGGGGCGGTGGGAGAGGGAACAGGGTGAGGGGAGAGGGGCGGTGGGAGAGGAGGGGAGGCGGTGGGAGAGGAGAGGGGCGGTGGGGAGAGGAAGGAG
>JADBJO010006098.1:97500-105000 GCA_016801955.1 Conus betulinus
ATACATCCCCTCCCCTCCCTACCTTTCCTTATCATACATCACCCTCCCCTACCTCCACTTCCCCCCTACCTTTCCTTATCATACATCCCCTCTTCCCTCCCTACCTTTCCTTATGATACATCACTTCCCCTCCCTACCTTTCTTATGATATATCCCCTCCCCTCCCTACCTTTCCTTATGATATATCCCCTCCCCTCCCTACCTTTCCTTATGATATATCCCCTCCCCTCCCTACCTTTCCTTATGATATATCCCCTCCCCTCCCTACCTTTCCTTATGATACATCACTTCCCCTCCCTACCTTTCCTTATGATACATCACTTCCCTCCCTACCCTCCTTTCCTTATCATACATCCCCCCCCTCCCTACCTTTCCTTATGATACATCACTTCCCCTCCCTACCTTTCCTTATCATACATCCCCTCCCCTCCCTACCTTTCCTTATGATACATCACTTCCCCTCCCTACCTCTCCTTATCACACATCACTTCTGCCCCGTAACCTTTCCCTATGATGTGTGTGTGTGTGTGTGTGTGTGTGTGTGGGGGGGGGGGGGGGGGGGGGGGGCCGTGCGTGCGTGCGTGCGTGCGTGCGTGCGTGTGTGTGTGTGTTCTTGCATGCGTACATGCATATGTGCATGCGAGTACGCATGCGCCAGGTTGTGAGTGTGTGTGTGTGTGTGTGTGTGTGTGTGTGTGTGTGTGTGTGTGTGTGTGTGTGTGTGTGTGTGCACGCGCGCAAGTGTGAACATTTTCAGTCCCTCGGATGATACACCAGCCGTGTTTCAAGTGTCTCTGACACTTGCCATGCATACAGAAGATCGGGGGTTCAAATCCTGACAACAGTAGACCTACTACTTGCCGGAGAAAGGGGGGGGTGCCAAACCAGCCATGCAGCGAACATATGTTTCCTGGCATCTTTCTTTCCCAAAGTCAATGTATATCCAAACTCTGATGACGTCAAGGGTCTGTCGAGCAAAATGCGTGTATAAATTCACATCGAAGGAGAGAAGATGATTCTTCACATTCACGCTGTTTTATGAATGATATATGTACATATTTTAAAACTTTTACATAGCTGGCTTGGCAAAGATTTAAGGGGCACTGCGACACAATACCAGCGCTCATGAATCGTGACAGTGAAATGTCATTTCATCATTGGGGAATGATGCCTTCTGGTTTTGGTACTATACAGATCTTATGGAACGTCTAAAAGAGGCAGAATTAAAAGAAAAAAAAAATGAAGAAAAAGTAAAGTGAATATGAAAGGAAGGGACGGCAGATAGAGAGTTTTTTCGTCTCACCATTTTCTTTTCATCAGAAGAATTCTTATCTTGCCAGAAAATGTTTTTTGTGTGTGTGTGTCTGTGGCGTGGTTTCAAGTTTTCCAATATCACACACACACACACACACACACACACACACACACACACACAGGCACGCAGGCATGGACGCACGCACGCACACACACATGTACCCACGCACGCGCGCACCGCCCCCCCCCCACACACACACACACACACACACGCGCGCGCGCGCGCGGGCGCGCGCACACACACACACACACACACACACACACACACACGCACACACACACACACCACACACACACACACACACACTACTGATCTTATTTTACCGGCAGTCAGCTGGTACACAGCATTCGTCGTACAGACTGCTCCCCCCTCCCCCCTCTCCCGTTCGCATTCTCCTCTTCCTAACCCGTACCCTCTTCCGGTCCTCCCAAAATTCAGAAAGCCAGAGAGAGAGAGAGAGAGAGGAGAGAGAGATGGAGAGAGAGAGAGAGAGAGAGAGAGAGAGAGTGACAGAGAGAGAGAAAGAGGGAGAGAGAGAAACACAGAGACAGAGAGAGAGAGACACACACACACACACACACAGAGACAGAGAGACAGAGAGAGAGAGAGAGAGAGAGAGAGAGAGAGACAGAGAGAGACAGACAGACAGAGAAAGACAGCGAGCCAGAGAGAGAGAGAGAGAGAGAGAGAGAGAGAGAGGGGGGGAGAGAGGGAGGGAGGGAGAGAGAGAGAGAGCCAGAAAGAGAGAGGGAGAGAGAGAGAAAGAAGAGAAGAAGGGGTGGAGCGGTAAGGGCGGGATGAGATTTGGAAACAGAGGAAGGGATTAGCAGATAAAACCCGACAGAAAACCAATCCATCATCTTCGATAACAACAACAACAGGGCTCGATTACTGAAGCTCGAGTTCAGGAACGCCAAAGTAGGAAGACAAGCCCTTCCCTGGTGTGAAGAATGCCACCAAGATCACCTCCAGCAAATCCATTATTAACGCTTGCACACAACATAGTTTATAATATTCCTTTTAATTACAGATATACATGGTGTTGTGAAGAATGCCACCAAGGTAATCTCCAGCAAATCCATTATTAACGCTTGCACACAACATAGTTTATATATTCCTTTTAATTACAGATATACATGGTGTTGTGAAGAATGCCACCAAGATCACCTCCAGCAAATCCATTATTAACGCTTGCACACAACATAGTTTATATATATTCCCTTATAATTACAGATATAGATGGTGTTGTGAAGAATGCCACCAAGGTAACCTCCAGCAAATTCATTATTAACGCTTGCACACAACATAGATTATATTCCTTTTAATTACAAATATAAATGGTGGTGTTTTTTTTGTTGTTTTTTTTCTCTCTCCCCTTGTCCGGTGATAACATTGATATGATGCGCGGTACACGTGTGTCGAGTACATCTCCATATGAAATGATCACAACGCAACATGTCAGGAGAATGTTGTTATATACACGATGTTCCAGACAACTGAACCAAAAATGAACAAAAGGTCTGGATAGAAACTCGTCATAACAAAACAACAACAACAACAAGAACCAAACTTCAACAAAAGAATATCATCATAAAAAAAAAAAAAGAATCACTATGCAGGGAAAAGAAGTCTTGTCCAGCAAAGTTAAAGACACAAACAAAGCAAAGCAAAGCAAAGCAAAACAAAAAACAACCCAAACCAACCAACCAACCAAACAAACAGCGAATAACTGGTTCTGTGCAATCCAGCGAGTTGATTTGTGTTCAGTTTTGAAATGCCCTTTCACGTGATCTGACGGACGAGGACACCTTACCTCCGGAAAGTTTGGTAGGCCGGGCGAACCTGTCGAACAAAATCACATCTACCATCAGAACGGCAACACCTTACAGAGACCCAGCCAATATGAACGGGCAACACCTTACAGAGACCCAGCCAGTATGAACGGGCAACACCTTACAGAGACCCAGCCAATATGAACGGGCAACACCTTACAGAGACCCAGCCAGTATGAACGGGCAACACCTTACAGAGACCCAGCCAGTATGAACGGGCAACACCTTACAGACACCCAGCCAATATGAACGGGCAACACCTTACAGAGACCCAGCCAGTATGAACGGGCAACACCTTACAGAGACCCAGCCAATATGAACGGGCAACACCTTACAGAGACCAGCCAGTATGAACGGGGGCAACACCTTACAGAGACCCAGCCAGTATGAACGGGCAACACCTTACAGAGACCCAGCCAATATGAACGGCAACACCTTACAGAGACCCAGCCAATATGAACGGGCAACACCTTACAGAGACCCAGCCAATATGAACGGGCAACACCTTACAGAGACCCAGCCAATATGAACGGGCAACACCTTACAGAGACCCAGCCAATATGAACGGGCAACACCTTACAGAGACCCAGCCAATATGAACGGGCAACGCCTTCCAGGGACCCAGCCAATATGAACGGGCAACACCTTCCAGGGACCCAGCCAATATGAACGGGGCAACACCTTACAGAGACCTAGCCAATATGAACGGCAACACCTTACAGAGACCTAGCCAATATGCTACTGCTTTCTCTTAGCTGCCGGTGGTCGTCTGTTGACTTCGAGCCGGGGGGCGGAAGGGAGGTAAGGCGTTTCCAGTGCATGCATATCTCACGTGACATGTCACGCGTACATCAAACGTCGAGGATAGTACATACGCTCTGCTTGTAGAGAACACGATTATTACTAAGCCGCAGCCTCCCTCCCCCCCTCCTCCTAACACCCCCCCCCCCCCCCCCCCCCCCCCCCCCCCTCCCTCCCCGCCCCAAGGTCTGTCGACGCTCCCGAAGGGGCATCTTGACAGACTGAAACAACTGGGACGAGCAGCACATTTGTGTAACTTGTCATTGATTTTTGTTTGCACGACTTTTCTTTTTTTTTTTTTTTTTTTTTTTTAAATTTCCAGCTGGTGCATTTTCGGACATAGGCCTAGTCTGTGATGACACGACCTGCTTCAGGTCAGCATCATAATTGTATAAGGTGAATGAGCCTGACAGTAAATCTAAACAGTGCTCACAGCAGGAGACGCTCTGAACAGCAATGGTAAACTCAAAGCTTATAAGCTACTAATCTTTTCATCACAAACAACAGGACGACATGTGATCGATTCGTATGCAACCTTTTATTACAAGCTTCTATCATCTCTGATCATGGAAACAAGAGTAGGCCTCCCGTTCGCACGACGAGAGGCGAGGTGTTCCGTACCATTTCTTCTGGTGCCGTCGCCCGATCGTCTTATCAAGGAGTCGTGCCACTGCGACGCGTGCAACCATTGAAATCAGCGACAACAGCCCCCCCGCCCCCCCCCCCCCCCCCCCCTCAACCCCCCCCCCCCCTCAACTCAGACACTGCGCTTGATCAAAGGGCCAGTGTCCTTTGCTGGGGTGGGCTGCTGCTCCCGCTGTTGAGGAATAAGTGCGTTGCAGCTCAATCTGTCCCAGACTCCCCTTTGTCCAAATGGGCTTTCTGCCTTGCGAAAGGTCGAAAGGTTCGTTCTGATTTTGATGTTGAGACATCTGTGCACCCAGGCCTCCCAGTTCACGTTATCCAAACAGCTTGATCTGTTCAGTGCTCTGTGCACCCAGGCCTCCCAGTCCACGCTATCCCAAACAGCTTGATCTGTTCAATGCTTTGATCGTGGGCAGAGACACACGACCTCTCTGCTTAAGGGAGCCGGAATAGCTGAGTTGGTAGAGCGCCGGACTCGTAATCTTGGTGATCCTGGGGTTGCGGGTTCGAATCTCCGCCGAGCCGTTTTTGGTACAGGGGGATTTTTTTCCCTCGGAGTTAACATTGGTTCTGACTCCATTTCCCTTACAGTCCTTCGAATGAGACTATACACCGAGGTTCCGTGTGTGAACGCACGCATAACATCTTGCACACACGTAAAATCCCATCACCAACTTTCGGAAGAGTAGGCCAGTTTGGCCGTTGGTGTGGATGACTCGTTACACATAGCATGCACCCTGCGTGAGATATGGAAAGAATGAAGTAAGAAAGAAAATTGAGTGATCGATATTGAACGATACTGACTGGGTGTCACTGGAAACGACTGAAGGAAGCGCCAGCTGGCAGCTCTTCAGTCGGCACTACCCAGGTAGGCAGCCCGTCGTGTAAACGAGTGTGGATTGTAAAGCGCTTACAGCTTGGTCTCTAGCCGAGAATAGGCGCTATATAAGTATTCATTATTATTATCATTATCATTATTATTTTTTTTGTTTTTGTTTTTTTTGGCGGCAACGTTCCAGTGATCTTTGGAGTTGTGAGCACGTACGTGCCTCGTGACAGCTACACTTTACGCTCCATCAAAAATTCATCCAGTGGCATGACAGAAATCGCACAATTGTTATTTTCTTTTAATCAAAAAAAAAAAGAAAAAAAAGTAAGCATCGCAGCCTTGAAACAAGGTCAATGTGAAAATGTTCAGTTGAACGTACATTTTGAAAAGATCACGTTGGCCTGTTGCTGCAAGTGCTGCCGACACCTGTTCAAAATCTCAACGAAAATGTTCTGTTTAAGTAGCTATGGGGAGATAAACTCGTTAAACCAGTAACGTCCAATGCAAAGGCAGGCAACTCGGTATACAAAGCAAACCCAAAGGCAACGCGCGAGAGAGAGAGAGAGAGAGAGAGAGAGAGAGAGAGAGAGAGAGAGAGAGAGAGAGAGAGAGAGAGAGAGAGAGAGAGCGTCAACATACAATCCTGGTCCACTTCACAAACAAACCTCGTGCAAAAGTGACATTGTACAGCAGCAAATGAACGCACAAGGTCAATCCAGAATGAAAGCTTAATTAGAAAACAATAAACTGTTCTGTACATATGGCAAATGAGAGACAGAGAGACGGACAGACAGACAGACAGACAGGCAGGCAGCAGACAGGCAGGCAGGCAGATAGACAGACAGACGGACAGAGACGGAGAAAGATTCCAGACATCTTGACGGACATAGTTCAGAGAAGCAATGTCCATGGGAATATGCAATCTTGATCCACTTTACAAAAAAAATACAAGCAATGTACAATGGCGAACGAACGCAAATGTCAAGTGACAATTCAGATTGAGTCGAAATCATTAAAAAAAAAAAAAAAAACAAAATACGCTATTTCCCCAACAAAAGCAAAATGTAAAAGATGCAGCAGGTAGCACAGAGGAGCTAAAACATCATTACCTTTTTCGCTGCATGCAGAAGAGGAACAGCTCAATAGCCCGGTGCCTAATTACCAGGTGAAAAACAAGAACAGTTCAAGAGGCGTGCCTAAAAACAGGTGAAAAACAAGAACAGCTCAATGGCCCGGTGCGCAGTGCCTAATTACCAGGTGAAAAACAAGAACAGCTCAATGGCCCGGTGCCTAATTACCAGGTGAAAAACAAGAACAGCTCAACAGGCGGGTGCGCAGTGCCTAATTACCAGGTGAAAAACAAGAACAGTGCAATGGGCCCGGTGCCTAATTACCAGGTGAAAAACAAGAACAGCGCAATGGCCCGGTGCCTACTTACCAGGTGAAAAACAAGCAAACGTACATTCAAAAGAAAACCATATAAACGTACATTAAAAAGCAACAACATGCAAACGTACATAAAAAAAAAAAACATGCTAACATACATTAAAAAATAAATCATTCAAACGTACATTTTAAAAAATCATACAAACGTACATTTCATAAAAAAAAAAAACATGCCAACGTACATTTCATAAAAAAAAAATCATACAAAAGCACATTTTATTAAAAAAAAAAACAACATACAAACGTACATTTTTTTTTTAAAAAATCATACAAACGTACATTTATATAAAAAAAAAAACCATGCAAACGTACATTAAAAAAAAGAAAAACCCATGCCAACGTACATTAAAAAAAAAGAATCATGCAAACGCACATTTAAGAAAAAAATCACGCAAACGTACAATTAAAAAAAAAAACATGCAAACATAAATGTGTAAGCCTATATACCAGTATTGGGCCTCCGCCCATACTGGGCCGCCTCTTCTCTGCTGATTGCCCCAAAGATGCGTGCGAGCATGCGTGCGTGCGTGCGTGCGTGCGTGTGTGTGTGTGTGTGTGTGTGTGTGTGCGCGCGCGCGAGGGTTGAACGAAAAGCAAAACAAAAGCCGTGCAAAACATTCGATAAATATCCT
>JADBJO010006098.1:110000-142654 GCA_016801955.1 Conus betulinus
CATCATCATCATCATCTTATCATTATCATTAACATTATTGCTATCATGTTGATAATATGATGATTGTTATCCTTATTATTATTATTATATTATTATTATTATTATTATTATTTCTTATTATCATTATCATTACTATCATCATTATTACTGTTATTTTGCTAATATGATTATCATCATTATTATCATTTTTATTTTGTTGTAACTACAATCACTATTAGGCTATCATCATTGTTGTTATCATCATCATTATTTATTATTATTATTATTATTGTTATTACAATTATTATTCATTTCATTTTTATTACTCATCTTGTTATTGTTATTGTTGTTATAAGTATGATCATTGTTATCAACATTATTATCGTTGTTTTTGTTGTTGTGGTTGTTGTCGCTGCTGCTTTTCTTCTTCTTTGTCTTCTTCTTCAACCTTACATCATCATCATCATCATCATCATCATTATTATTATATTTGGTATTATTATCATTATCATCTTCTTCATGTTAATTATTACATGATTATTATCATCATCATTATCATTATTATTAGTAATATTGTTATATTTTTATTATTATCATCTTGCTATTACTATCATTATCATGATTACTATTATCATTATCATCATCCATTTTCATCATCTTCATTTTCATTATTATTATCATCATCATGGTTATCATTATCAATATTATCATTATTGTTATTATTATTATCATTATTATTATTATTATCATCATCATAATTATTATTGTTATAATTTATTATTGTTGTTTGCTGTTGTTACTACTGTTGTTGTCATTGTTTGTGGTTATCATCATGATTATTATCGTTATTATTATCATAACTATTATCATGATCTGTTTGACTTTGCCCCAATCTGGCAGTGTAGAGAGGAACTGGCAGCCTCCGCCTCAGGCTGTGTGTGGTCAAGGAGACAGCCCTACGGTTCGCACGACTTTCTTCATGGAACGTTGGAATGTTTCCACAACGGGCACAACCACGTGACCTACGACGTTCTGAAAACCCAGTTCCGACGGGTTCCACCTGACTGGTTGGGTTTCAGGCAGATCGGTATCTTCCAGTCAGTTTGAACTGAAATGCAGTCTCAGATAAATGCGTGTGTGTGTGTGGTGTGTGGGTGTGTGGGTGTGGGTGGGTGGGTGTGGGTGTGTTTCTACTAGATCGGTCATCTGGTGTCAGGATTTCCTTTGGCCTTGGAATGTGAACATTGGACGTTGGTTCCGATAGGGGGTTCTTCGTGTTGATAATGATGGGGGTTTCTTCGTGTTGATGATGATAGGGGTTTCTTCGTGTTGATGATGATATGGGTTTCTTCGTGTTGATGATGACTGGGGTGTCTTCGTGTTTGATTGATAAGGGTTTCTTCGTGTTGATGATGATTGGGGTTTCTTCGTGTTGATGATGATAAGGGTTTCTTCGTGTTGATGATGATTGGGGGTTCTTCGTGTTGATGATGATTGGGGTTTTTCTTCGTGTTGATGATGATAGGGGTTTCTTCGTGTTGATGATGATTGGGGTTTCTTCGTGTGATGATGATGTTTCTTCGTGTTGATGATGATAGGGGTTTCTTCGTTGATGATGATAGGGGTTTCTTCGTGTTGATGATGATAGGGGTTTCTTCGTGTTGGGGTTTCTTCGTGTGATGATGATGGGGTTTGTTGATGATGATAGGGGTTTCTTCGTGTTGATGATGATTGGGGTTTCTTCGTGTTGATGATGATAGGGGTTTCTTCGTGTTGATGATGATAGGGGTTTCTTCGTGTGTTGATGATGATGGGGTTTCTTCGTGTTGATGATGATTGGGGTTTCTTCGTGTTGTTGATGATAGGGGGGGTTTCTTCGTGTGATGATGATGATTCTTCTCTTTCTTGTGATGGGGTTTCTTCGTGTTGTTGATGATGATTGGGGTTTCTTCGTGTTGATGATGATAGGGGTTTCTTCTTCTTGATGATGATGATACAGGTGTCTTGTGTTGTTGATGATAGGGGTTTCTTCGTGTTGATGATGATAGGGGGTTTCTGATGTGTAGGGGTTTCTTCGTGTTGATGATGATTGGGGTTTCTTCGTGTGATTGATGAATGGGGTTCTTCTTCGTGTTGATGATGATGGGTTTCTTCGTGTTGATGATGATTGGGGTTTCTTCGTGTTGATGATGATTGGGGTTTTCTTCGTGTTGATGATGATAGGGGTTTCTCCTTCGTGTTGATGATGATTGGGGTTTCTTCGTGTTGATGATGATAGGGTGTTCTTCGTGTTGGTTTCTTGTGTTGATTTAGGGGTTTCTTCGTGTTGATGATGATTGGGGGGGGGGTTTCTTCTTCGTGTTGATGATGATAGGGGGGTTTCTTCGTGTTGATGATGATTGGGGTTTCTTCGTGTTGATTAGGGTTTCTTCGTGATGATGAGATGATGGGGTTTCTTCGTGTTGGTGATAGGGTTTCTTCGTGATCATGATAAGCGTTTCCTCTTTCGTGTCCATTTCTTCGTGTTGATGATATGTTTTTTTTTCGTGTTGGTGATAAACGCTTCTTCATGCTATGTTCGGTTTTGTGATTGCATTTTGCACGTGCTAATGAAATAAATTTCTTCGTTTTACTTTTTTTTTTTCTTTTTTTCTTTTTGCTATCTAATTTGAGTACATCTTCAGCAAGATCTCTAGCCCTATCCAGTTCCAACGTCCTGTTTTGTCTGTCCTGTCACCCCCCCCCCCCCCCCCCACACACACACACACACACACATACGTACACACACAAGCGCGCGCGCTCGCGCACAAAAACGACCAACACACTCGCACAAACAGACAAACACACACGAACCTTCTTCTTCAGGTCCAGGAAATGACGGCGTTTTGTTTTCATCTTTCTTTCTTTTTTTGTATTCATTTTCTTTCTTGTCTCTCCGTTTCTTTGTGAACAGATATTTTTTTTTTTTTACATCACTGAATTAAAGCAGCATCGGGCAATAACGTCATTTGTACAGAGATACAATATGTATGATATGATTGAAATGGTACGCAAAATCTTGTACAGGAAGGATTACATTCTATTTTGTGCCCCCCGCCCAACATTCGAGTAACGGCAGTCATTTTAATCAAACAACATTTTCACAGGAAAATGTGAGATTTGGTTTTTTTTTTTCACGTCAGAGATAGGGAAGGGAAGGAAGAGGGGTTGGGGTGGGGGGGGGGCGGGGGGGGGGGGGGGGGGGGGGGGGGGGGGTGGGGGAGGGGTTGAATGGCGTGCAGGGAAAAACAGATGGGGAAGGGCGGGGGGGGGGGGGGGGGTTAGGCGAGGGATTAAACATGAACATCCAAAGTGATGCGAAGCACAATCAAAAGAACACTACCTAACGGACTTTGTAAAAGTAAAGTCATAAAACAACTGACCACAAATGTATGTAGTCAAAACATCAGCACACCAAGAGCTTCTTCTCCATGACCAGATGACGTGCTTTTGATATCAGAAAGCGTCCATGATCACAGGCGAAACATTATTATAAGCTGAACAGCAACATCACTAGGGTGACCCACTTGATTTCCCAGCAATCGCTCGTCATGAATTAGAAAAAATTGAAAAAAAAAAAAAAAAAAAAGTCTGAACATTTTCAACTTGAAATAACTTACCGGCTGTTTCAATATCGTCGGCACACTGGATCGGCAGGCGGAGTCCTTCCTGCTTCACAGAGGAAAAATAACACGGATTGAAATAGAAATGCAAAAAAAAGAATCCAGCCATAAACGCTTGGCCCAGTGGAGAGAGGACACACACACACAACACACACACACACACACACACACACCACACACACACACACACCAGCACACAGAATATAAACTCACATATGTAAGTACATTCTATTTCATGCAGAGGTCAATACTCTTTTTAAATGATTGTAGTAAATCGTTGTTCATACACTTGATCAAAGCAGAAATACACAGATTCACATTGGCATTCAATACCTTACACACACACACACACACACACACACACACACACACACACACACACACCACACACACCACATTCTTAGAAAGAATATGGAATTAGCACGTTGGAAATCAGGTAAAGAAAATACACGCATAAATAGCTCCCCCACGCCCTGCTCCTAAAAATAGTATTTAGATAAGAAGAAGAGAAAGGAAGGAAGAAAGAAGCAAAGAAAGAAAGAAAGAAAGCAAAAAAGAAGTAAAACAAGAAAGAAAAGAACGAAAAAAGCAAAAAAAAAGAAAAAAGCGAGAAAGAAAACAAGAGAGAAAGAACGAAATAAAAAAAAAGCAGGTAAGGAAGAAGAAAAATAAAAAAAAAAGAAAAAGAAAGACAAGAAAAGACAAGACAGACAAGAAAAGAAAAGACAAGAAAAGAAAATCTGGAGCATCTTCTCTCACTCACCCTGTCGCCGTCCTGACCATTCGGATACGGAGGCTGGTTCCTGGCGTCCTCCTCTCTGGAGGAACCGGCCGATGTTCTCGCCGACTCTCTTCCCAGATGCCGGGTCGAGCCTGCTCCTGTCTGGAATCGCCGGGCGATCGGTCACCTGCCAATCGTTTGTCACCATTCCTTACTCAGGTACAGTCATCTGTGTTTTTGGTCAAACCTCCCTTCGTCCCCTATCACACTCATCTTTTCTCTACCCCCCGTCCCCACCCTCCCCCCAAAAAAAAAAAAAAAAACCTGAATGAAAAGAGAGAGAGAGAGAGAGGAGCGAGGACAGAGAAACGAGGAGACAGAGCTCAGAGAGATGAAGAGAGGAGGAGATCCTGATAGAGACAGAAAGAGAGAGGAGAGAACGGAACAGAGGAGAGACAGAGAGAGACCAGAATAGAGAGGAGAAGAGAAGAGACGAGAGAGACAGAGAACAGAGACAGATAGAGAGAGAGAGAGCCAGACGACAACACACCCACCCCCACACCACACACACACACACACACACAAACACACAGAGAGGAGAGAGAGAGAGACGAAGCGGAGAGAGATCACGAGCTTCGGAAGATAGATGAGGAGAGAGAGAGGAGAGACCAGAGCGACACCACACGAACACAGAGAGAGAGACAGCAGACAGAGAGAGACACCAGCCCAGAGGACAGAGAGACACACGCCTACACATACATACAGAGAGAGAGAGGAAAGAGAGGGACAGAGATAGAGATGACCCAGAGAGACAGACAGACAAGCACATACCACATACAGAGAGAGAGAGAGACGAGGATGATTCGGACCTCGAGAGAGGAGAGGAGAGAGAGAGAGAAATACAGAGAGAAGACAGAGGAGAGAGAGAGAGAGAGACTTACACACAATACAACACACCGACAGAGAGAGAGAGAGGAGGGACGCTCAGAGACCGACAGGAGAGAGAGAGAGAGAGAGAGAGAGAGAGAGGAGAGAGAGAACACAGACAACAGACACAAGACAGGACAGACCCACACACACATACATACATAGAGCAGAGAGAGAGACAGAGAGTAGAGAGATACACATACACGATACATTACATACAGAGAGAGAGAGAGAGAGAGGGGAGAGAGGAGAGAGTCTTAGAGAGAGCGAGAGAGAGAGAGTTCCTACAGGTCTAATGTAAACAATGCAGAAACCAGCAAGAGTGAAATGTATAGGTCTAACAACAGAAACAGAACGATTCCATTGCCGTGTTTGGCATCA
This sequence comes from Conus betulinus, assembly GCA_016801955.1. Classification (NCBI taxonomy): domain Eukaryota; kingdom Metazoa; phylum Mollusca; class Gastropoda; order Neogastropoda; family Conidae; genus Conus; species Conus betulinus. The sequence goes on from JADBJO010006098.1 coordinate 115,671, forward strand.
CCAGATCGTAAGGTGTGGCTAGCTCCACTGTGTATAGATTTAACTGCACAAAGGCAAAAAAACAAAAATCCAACAACAACAACAACAAACAAATAGAAACAATTAAAAAAAGAAAGAAAAGAAAAGTGCATTGTCTATGTTCGTCTAACGTAAAACCATCCACACAGGCAAAAAAAAAAAAAAAAAAAAAAAAAAAAAAAAAAAAAAAAAAGCGCACAACTGTACAGTTCTAAGTATCAAGAAACATGCGTTTGTGTAGATCGCATGAATGCGCATAGGCAGAGAGAGAGCATAATCATTCAGTATAGGTCTTAACTATACAGAGGTCAAAAAAAAAAAAAAAGGAAAGGTGCACACATGTCAACGGAGCGAAAGAATGCCATCATCTGTGTAAATCTATATACACAGGAAGCGGGATGTGTGTGTGTGGTGTGGTGTGTGTGTGTGGGGGTGCGGGGGGGGGGAGGGGGGGGAGGGGGGGTTAAGGATGGTCCCATCATCTGATCAGCTTAGGATACCTAAAAACAGAGCAAGCCGAAGTGGACACGACTAGAATCGGTCTACTAAGCGGTCGGGAGACACACAGATGAATGGAATCTCCTAACAATTGTAGGCAGCGATGCGGTTGCGTGAGGAGGTCCTTATGACTTCACTGGCGTGTGACGGTCACCAGTTGTTCTCCTCCCGTGGTGTCCTTGGGTCTGGTATGGAGACGACAGGTAGGTGGGAAGAATCTGTGTGTGTTGTGGGGTGTGTGTGTTGTGTTTGTGTGTGTGTGTGATGTGTGAGTGCTGTAGCAGTGGTGCGGGCGTCGTGTGTTGTGCGTTGCTGTGCGTGCGTTGCGGTGCAGTGCACGGGGTTGTGCTGTGTGTGTGTGTGTGTGTGTGGTGTGCGTGGCGTGCGCGGCGGTGCGGGCGTTGCGTTGCGCGCGTTGTGTGGGTGTGTATTTTGTGTGTGTGTGTGTTGGTGTTGTGTGTATGTGTGTGTGTGTGTGTTGTGTTTGTGTGTGTGTGTGTGTGGTGTGTGTGTGTGGTGTGCTGTGTGTGTGGTGTGTGTTGTGTCGTACTCTATATCTGTGTCTGCTGTGTGTAGTGTGTGTGCCGTGTGTGTGTGTGTGCTGTGTGTGTGTGTGTGTGTGGCCGTCTCTAGGTATGCTCGTCCTCTCACCCACCGCCTCGTCTCTCATCAGAGATGCAAGGGCAAGAAATACTGTCCGCAATTTAACAATACCGACAGAGAGAGAGAGAGGAGAGAGCTCAGACGCCAGAGATGGAGGGGAGAGAGAGAGAGAGAAGAGTTCAAGGCAAGGCCAGATATGGCTGCTGTCCTCTTTTGTTGGTTCATGAAGTACGCCAATAAAGCTAGAGAGTTTACCGCGACCTGGAAAACGCACAAGCCAGCAACAGTGAAGGTCATGGCAACACGACAATTCTGCAACATTCAAAGGTCCCTGGCACCATGCGAACAATCGCACATTTCCAAAGGTTCCCTGGCAACACTGAACAATCTGCAACAGATTGTCCAAAGAAACAGATCCAAATCAGCCAATTTGGAAGGACAGAATGGACAGCTTCATGAAAAAGGAAAAAAACACAACAAAAAAAACAAACACAAAACAACAAAAACAAACAAAACCTTGCCCCGAATAATTTTCACGTGAACATAGTGAGAGAAATGACGGGAAAGTGGACATCAGTTTCCGTTGAAATTCAAGGAAATATCTCTGATGTGAAAAACCAAAACAAAAAAACAAAACAACCAACAACAAAAAAAAAACAGGACACAACGGAAGTGATTTCGTCTGCTGAAAACAAAGGCGCTACGGAAATTATTTGCTTCAAACCCCTGACAAAGTAGACCAAAATTCAGATGCCTCTAAAAACCAAGACAACGTGAAATTAGATGCTTAAAAACAAGACACTACAGATGTGGTTTGCTCTGAAAACCAAGATTAAACAGAGATTTTTTGATCTTGCATGGCAAACCAAACTTACAACAGAAATTATTTGCCACTGAAAAAAATGAATGGTGCAAAACTAATATTTGTACGAGAAAGAAATGGGAGCACAGCAACACAAAAAGAACAAGCAAACAAATGGTTTACCCGGAGGGAAACGAGCACCTACGACAGAAACCACCTAAAATTGGGTTTTGATACGAAATGAGAGCTCAGATATAACAAGGTTTGTAAAATAGTAGTATCTAACGAAGAAAATGCATATGGACATAAACAGTATTGGCCGTTTAGATGTTTTAAAAAGTAGGATTGTAGGTCAGTTATTGTTGTATTGCTACACGGTATGAGACATAACCCCCACCATCATAAGAAGAATCAAAGTTTCATTCATCGACTTGTGAAACCAACTTTTTCTTCAGTTTAAGTTTGAGTCGTAAGGCCCCCCTATTGAATCTCTGGCAAACAAGAAACCAAACAAATCGCAAACAGATCCAGGTAATGACCAGGGTGAATTTCAATTGAAATTCGGCATTGCTGTCCATTTCTTTCATATCCCAACACAGTTCTTTCACTCAGTTTAATGCTGGCTACTCTGTGTACATATAGTCAGCGTCTCCTAACACACACACACACAACACACACAAACACCATGAATCAGCTTTCAGAATGGCTTGGTTGAGGTTCGTTGATCGTTCTGATCTGCTGTCTTCAGTGTCCCCCCTGGTGTACAAAATTGCTAGGTGTGCGCGACATGTCCCAGCCAGCTCTCTTGTAATTCCACCTGGGAAGGTGTTGGAGTTTTGAGGCCTGTGATGTAGGTGGGATTGCCAGTTTCATGGTTTGTGGTCGATGCTGCTCCCAACTGGCTGAGTATCCCTCTGGTGGGTTTTCGTGGAGAGGTCATCAGTGGTAAAGGCTAGGTCAGGGGTACTGGACGAAAAGCCATCTGCGTGAAAAGAAAGTTGGTGGATCTTCTGGATCATTCAGCAGAACCAAACGATTTTCTCGATCTGCCAGTCCTCCACTTCTTCTCCTCTTCTGTCTGGCTCCTCGTAACCCCAGCAGGTTGAATGACCGTTTAAAGTCACCCACAATAATGCGGTTTTCAACATGTATGTCAACTCGCTGGAGTGAGAGATCTTTATCTTGAGGGGCAGTACTGGTGGTGAATGGTCATGACGGTGTCAACTGTGATAGCTGTGATTCTGACCCCCCATGAATTTCAGCATTTTGATCTGTGTGACCCCCATGACAAGTCTGTGGCTGGCTGTACTGTTTCTGACGAGTATCAGCACTCCACCCTTGCTTCTCCCTTCTCTATCCATCCTGAAGGTTGGGTATCTCTAATGGAAAATCTGTGGTTGGGGTTCAGGTGCGTTTCTTGAATACAGTCCACATCTGTGCTCTCAGCATGCAATCTTTCTGTGAGTGGAAGTTTGTTTTTCGTTGTAGACGCCTTCGGCATTCCACTGGAGGATTTGGAGAGGTCTTGTAGCCTCTTCTGTGCTTGTTGCTCTTTCGCGGCCAGTAGCAATTACCCGACGCCTCCGTAGCCTGGCTCCCCTCAACGGGGCGCGGTGACCGCCGGTAGCTTGAGGTGGGCCCTTTGAGGCACAGGGCCCGGCACTCCACCTGCCTGGCGGGACCCCTCAGGTAGAGCCCCATCGCGATCTATATAGAAGTAGCGTTTTCCTCAATGAGAGTGAATCACGTTGCCATGCCATTATGCCGCAAGGGCCCAGTGCATCCGTCTTCGGCGTGTTATTTAACCCATAACTGGGCTGTTGTGGTCACGGCTTACACAGTTCGCCGGGTTTTTCTCGTGTGAGTTTTCCTTCTCTTCGGGCTCCTCATTTATCCGGCTTGTCAAGCTTTTTCTTTTTTCTTTTTTTTTTAGGAAGGGGTGTTACGCCTTACGCAAAACCCGTTGGAACCTACGGGAGAATTGGTCTAATTAGTCTGACCTCTACCTTCGACCTGTCCAGCTTGGGTGGCCCTGCCAGGAGCATACAGCTCCCGCTGGCATAGCTCTCTGGGTCATAGTGGTACACAAGCTCCCACACCACGACAAGGAGTAGACCGTGTGGAGAGACAGTACACACACACCACCACACACACCACACACACACACACACACACACCACACACACACGCACACACACACAAAAAACGGAATGCCAAAAAGAACTGTTATTAAAGACAAGCGTATTTCTATCACAAAAAATGTCTCTTCAGTTCTCTGCCGGTGGCAATTTCTGAGGGCCTTAATCAGTGGATCTTTAAATTGTCGGTGATTTATGAGGTCTGATGAAGAGAGGGGGTTTGTCAACAATCCACTGTGTGAATTGTGTCTCCAGCCAGATTTACTCTGCTTTCAATCACAGTGAGGTGAGTTGTTCGTAACATTGACGGTGTACATTGTGGTCAAAATTCAACATTTCTAGTGCCTGATAACATTGTGTTCAATATGCATTGCAGAAAACGTTTCCTTCACAACATTTACTTACGAATTCAGTCTGGGAGATAGAATTCAGTTTGACAGTATGAACACCATAAATTTGATTATACCGGGAAAAACCGACACAATAACCCCGTTTGAAAAACTTTTTTGATCCTGCAAAACTTACAGAATTAAAGAAATTACTGGGGTAAAAATTACACTTCCAAGTTCAAGTTACTATTTGTAATAGATTCTCAAAGGACATTGATTATTTTTTTTTTCAGTTCATACTATTACAAACTTTGTGTAGTTTTCGTCTGCAAATATGAAGGGAAAAAAAAAAAAAGGAAGCTATTATTCATCTCTTGTTCGAAAAAAAAAACAAAAACAAAACTGAAGCGGTCTGCAGCTTCATGGAAAAAAAAACAAACAAAGTGTACATAAACATTTTAACACAGAGAGCAAAATGTCGTTTATTAAACACACTGTGCAAAACACAAAGTGAATTTTGACAAGTATGTCTGATTAGACATCATTGAACACGGATGAAAAAAAAAAGACACGAAAAAATGCTTCTCAGCATAAGGAACGAATTCTCACTGTGACTGCGATGTAGGGAGTATGGTCTTGTGCACTTACCCACTGCGGCTGCGATGTAAAATAATAATGGTTTTGTGCACTTACCACTGTGCTGCGATGTGTAAATAATAATGGGTTTTGTGCACTCCCACTGTGGCTGCGATATAGAGAATAATTATGGTTTGTGCACTTACCACTGTGGCTGTACGGTAGAGACTAATGGGTTTTGTGCACTTACCACTGTGGCTACAATGTAGGGAGTATGGTCCTTGTGCACTTTACCACTGTGGCTACAATGTAGGAAGTGTGGTTTTGTGCACTTACCACTGTGTGGCTGCAATGTAGGAAGTATGGTTTTGCGCACTTCCCCATGCTAACTGCGATCCAAACGTTATCGAGCTCTGCATTTTTCTAAGTGTCGTTTCTAAACGCCTGAAAAAGACTTATTTGGTGGTGGCAGAGCCGACGACGAGAAAAAGCGAAGGACGGGGTGGTGGGTCCGGATTGGGGGGATGAGGCCATGTAAATATAAAACTACCGGAGAATTAACGAAAATAAATCATGCACTTATTAATCAAGAGAGGGGAGGAGGGGAGTGGGCAGGTCAAAAAGAGATGCAGGAACCCCACCCTCTTCCATCATCCCCACCATCCCCCATCAAAGTAAAAAGTGGGGACAGTTCCCGCCCTTGCCCCCCCCCCCCCCCCCAACCACTTCAACCCAGTCACTGACATGGTTAATCTCCCTTCCTCTTACTGCTGCGTTTTTTTTTTTTTTTTTAGACCATATTCATAAAATCAACGTGTTTGAAGGCTCAAAGGTAACAAGGTAACATTCCTCTTTTGAAATCCACCAAAGACCCACGCCGTATACAAACAGCTTCATTATTCAGTTAGTTATCATTATGAACGTCACCAGCCAGTGTGATTCTTACTGCCAGCTGAGGAGAGGGCAAGAATGTGAGCGGGTAAGCATGTGGTTACTACAATTTATTAGTACCGATGATCATTATGACGCGAACTTCAAGAGAAGAACGTATTCGACGTCAGCTGTTTAATAAGTACTTAGCACTGTAAAGCGTATTACGATGGTTATTTGAGCATGTTACATCATTGGCATATGTTAGCTACATTATAAAACTCCTATTGCGAAGGGTATTTGAGCATGTTACATAACTGGCATCAGTACATTACACAAAACTCCCCATTTAAATGTTAAAACGCGCTCGAAAGCACGATCTCAGGACGATTCTCTTTTTTCTTTCTTTTTTTAAATTTAAATTTAAAGTGCTTGCACATAAAAAGTCTTACTTTGCCAGGTACAATTAATTGCAATGGAACAAAAATTAAGACTATAAGAGAGAGCCCAGTTTCAAACGAAGGCCAAAACAGATTGAGGAAAGCAACCAGCTGGTTCTGATTTAGTCTGAAAGCGGCTAACAAAAGAAATAGTGGAAAGCTGAATTCTGACCTGCTTGGTTGAGGCTGCAGATGAGGTGTTCTCCTGAATGACGTCATCACGGGGGATTCGGCAAAACTCTGGAACCTGGGGAGAGCTCAAGACTTGTGCCTGTCGTGCTGGTGCCGCCTCTGCCACCTAAGAAAGAAAAAAAAACACATCCATACAAGGGTGTCTCTGCATGTGGAAATGGACACATGGGTTTCTCTCACTGCTAATGGAATCCTATGCATGGTGTTTTCATGCTCATGGAGTTGATCTTTCTTTGTGAAATATGGAAGCCAATTAGAAAAGTAAGAGAAATCACACTGTGTCTAGAAACTAGCTTCTAGCCCGGCATGTATCCATGAGTGGGGCGGTACAGTCAGACAGGTTGCCAGAGTGGAGAGTGGGGGGTACAGTCAGACAGGTGCAGAGTGGAGAGTGGGGGTAAACTCAGGTACAGTCAGACAGATGGGGGGTAGAGTCAGGCAGGGGGGGGGGGTACAGTGGGGGGCACAGTCAGACAGTGGGGGGTACAGTCAGACAGGTGCAGAGTGGAGAGGGGGGGACAGTCAGACAGAGTGCAGAGTGGAGAGTGGGGGGGTACAGTCAGACAGGTGCAGAGTGGAGATTGGGGGGTAACAGTACAGGTGCAGAGTGGAGATTGGGGGGTACAGTCAGACAGTGGGGAGTGGAGATTGGGGCAGGGTCAGGTACAGTGGGACAGTACAGGTCAGGGGGTGGAGATTGGGGGTACAGTCAGGACAGGTGCAGAGTGGAGAGTGGGGGTACAGTCAGACAGGTGGGGGGGAGGGCGGGGGGGTACAGTCAGACAGAAGGGGCAGACAGTCAGACAGTGGGGGGGAGGTAGGGGGGGGGTTGGGTACAGTCAGACAGTGGGGGGTAGGGGACAGAGGGGTGGGGGTGTGGGCTCAGGTGGGAGGGGGTACAGTCAGACAGTGGGAGGGGGGTACAGTCAGACAGTTGGGGGTACAGTCAGACAGTGGGGGGGTTTAGTGGTGGTGGGGTGACAAGTCAGACAGTCACAGGTGGGGGGGAGGGGGGGGGGGGGGGGTACAGTCAGACAGTGGTGGGGGGGGTACAGTCAGACAGTGGGGGGTACAGTCAGACAGTGGGGGTGGGGGGGAGGGGGGGGTCAGACAGTGGTACAGTCAGACAGTGGGGGGGTGGGGGGTACAGTCAGACAGTGGGGGGGAGGGGGGTACAGTCAGACAGTGGGGGGGGGGTACAGTCAGACAGGTACAGAGGGAGAGTGGGGGGGGGTACAGTCAGACAGTGGGGGGGAGTGGGGGGTTACAGTCAGACAGTGGGGGGTACAGGTGTGGCCAGGGGGGGACAGTCAGGAGGGGAGGGGAGAACAGTCAGACAGTGAGGGGGGGACAGTCAGACAGGGGGTACAGTCAGCGGGGGGGGGAGGGGGGTACAGTCAGACAGTGGGGTGGGGGTGGGGGTACACAGTCAGACAGGTGGAGTGGAGATCAGGGCAACAGGAGGGAGGGGGGGGGGGGGTACAGTCAGACAGGGGGGCGGAGGTGGACAGGTGGGGGGGGGACAGTGGGGGGTACAGTCAGACAGTGGGGGGGGGGGAGGGGGGGGTCAGTACAGTGCGGAGTGGTGAGGGGGGAGGGGGGGGGGTACAGTCAGGACAGTGGGGGGTACGTCAGGACAAGTCAGGGGGTGGGGGGGGTCAGGACAGTGGTGCAGTGGGGGGGGGAGTGGGGGGGGTACAGTCAGACAATGGGGGGGGCGGGGGTACAGTCAGACAGTGGGGGGGGGTACACAGACAGTGCAGAGGGGGAGTGGGGGGGTACAGTCGGGGACACAGTGGACAGAGGGGGGACAGTCAAGACAGTGGGGGGTACAGTCAGACAGTGCAGGGTGGGGGTACAAGTAGACAGTGGGGGTACAGTCAGACAGGTGGGGGGTGGGGTCAGTAGGGGGGGGACAGGGGGGGGGGGGGGGGGGTACAGTCAGGACAGTGGCGCGGTTCAGGGTGGAGGGGGGTACAGTCAGTCAGATGGGGGGGGGGGGGCAGTCAAGGGGTTCAGCAGAGTGGGGGGGGGGCAGTCAGAAAGTGGGGGGTTAATTACAGTAATTCAGACAGTGTGGGAGGGGGGGAGGGGGGTACAGTCAGACATGGGTGGGGTACAGTCAGCAGTGGGGGGTGACAATTCAGCAGGGGGGGGGGGAAAGTACCGTCAGACAGTGGGTGGGTACAGTTCAGACAGTGGCAGGGGTGTCAGCGGTGGGGGGTACAGTCAGACAGTGGGGGGGGTAGGGGGTACAGTCAAGACAGTGGGGGACAGGGGGGTACAGTCAGGGGTGGGGTGTTTACAGTCAGGGACAGTGGGGGGGGTACAGTCAGACAGGTTTGCAGAGTGGGGAGGGGGGAAGTCAGACAGTCAGGGGGGGGGGATACAGTCAGACAGGGGGGGGTACAGTCAGTAGACAGTGGGGGGCTGATTACAGTCAGAAAGCGGCTAACAAAGATGGTGGGGGTTTAAGTCAGGACACAGCTTGGGGGGGGGGGTAGAGTCAGAAAGTCGGGGGGTGTTACAGTCACGGGGGACGGGGGGTCTAGAGTCAGACAGTGGGGTTGGGACAGGTAGGGGGGGTGCCGCCTCAGGTCAGAGGGGGGGTGGGGGGAGGGGGGGGGAGCAAGTAGACGGGGGGGGTACAGTCAGACAGTGAGCGGGGGACATCAGGGGTGGGGGGTGTCAACAGTCAGACACAGGGTGGGTGGGTGTGGGCGTACAGTCAGACATGGGGGGGGATCAGTCAGACAGGGGGGGGGTAGTCAGAATGGGGGGGTTACAGTCAAGAAAGTGGGGGGGGGGGGGGTCTAGTAGAAACAGTAGCTTCCCAGGGGGGGGAGGGGGGTTACAGTCAAGAGAGAGGGGGGGGGGGGGGGGGGGAGAGTATACACAGAGTTGGGGGGATTACAGTCAGTAGACAGTGGGGGGTACAGTCAGACAGTGGGGGGGTAGTCAGGGGGTGGGGTACAGTTCAGAACAGTGGGGGGGGGGGGGGGGGCGTACAGTCCAGACAGTGGGGGGAGGGGGGGTACAGTCAGGCGACAGGTCTGCCGAGTGGAGAGTACAGTACAGGTGCAGGAGTGGGAGTTACAGTCAGGACAGGTGCAGAGTGGAGAGTGGGGGCGGGTTATACAGTCAGAACAGTGCGGGGGTAACAGTCAGACCAGTGGGGGGTTAGCTTTGGGTGGGGGGGGGTACAGTAAGGACAGGTTGGCAGAGTGGAGATGTGGGAGGTCTGAGAGGGAGTACAGTGACAAGACCAGGGTTCCCCCAAGGGGTGTGTGTTACAGTGGCGGACATGGGGGGGAGGGGGTACAGGGGGTTAAGACAGTGACAGGGTACAGCAGGGACAGAAGGTGGCGATTGGGTGAAGGGGGTGAGTGGTGAGAGTCAAAGACAGTGGGGGGGGGAAGGAGGGGGGGGGGGGGGTACAGTCAGGGACAGTGCCGAGGTAAGGGCGAGGGCAGAGTACCGTGGAGACAGATTGGGGAGAAACGAAGTAACAGGAAGAGAGCGAAACCAGTGGGCGAGTGAGGAGAGGAAGAGGGAACTGAAGTGTACAGTCAGAACAGTCCAACAGGGGGGGGTGGGTACAGTGTAGAGTGGAGAGTGGGGAGGAAGGGGGGGTACAGTCAGGACCGTGGAGAGAACAGAGGGGGGTACAGTCGGAGACAGCGTGCAGATTAGTGGAGATTGGGGAGAAGATTGGGGTCAGTCCGGACAGTGGAGAGGGGAGAGGCGGGTACAGTCAGGAACAGGTGGGGGGGTCAGTCAGACAGTTTGCGCAGACGGGGGTAGAGTGGTAAGACAGTGGGGGTTACAGTGAGCCACAGTTGCGAGGGAGACAGTCAGGTGGACACGTGGGGGGGGGCCGGGTGGGGGGGGGAGAGAGGGGGGTACAGGTCAGACAGTGTGCAGGATAGAGGAGGGGGGTGGGTACAGTGGGGGACAGTGTTTTATGGGGGGTACAGCAGGACAGGGTTGGGGGGGGGGAGGGGGGTACAGGGTTCAGGGACAGTAGGGGGGGACACGTCAGATGAGGTGGGGGGGGGGGTGGGGGGTATTATACAGCAGCCAGGAAGAAGACAGTGTATTTAGATGAGTGGGGGGGGTATGGTGCCAGTTTTTACTGGTATGGCAGTGTGGGGGTTGTTGGGGGGGGGGTACATTCAGGACATGGGAGCGACGTGGACGATTGGGGAGTTTTGGTACAGTCAGAACAAGTGGGGGGGGTACAAGAGAGAACATGGAGTGGGGGAGAACGGTACAGGACGAACAGTAAAGAAGGGGTGCCAGAGAGTGGAGGATTGGGTTGGGAGTACAGTCCAGTAAGACAGGCTGCAGAGTTGCCAGGTAGCATCAGAGAGTGGACTGGAGAGGGAAGAGTGGGGGGGAGAGTGAGGAGCAGAGTGGAGCAGTGGTGTTACAGTCAGGGACATTTGGGCACATAGGGGCGGGGGGCGGGGCGGTTTACAGTCAGTACAGTTTTTAGGTGGGTTTATGGGGGGGGGGTCGTGGGGTTACTTGGTGGGGGTACTTTTTACAGTTCAGGACAGTGGGGTGGTAGTTGGGTTTGGTGGGCGGCCGGTTACAGGAGACAGTGGGGTTGGTACGTCAGACAGTATGGGGTACAGTCGCATGTTTTTGTGTGGTGTGGTGTGGGTGGTAGGTTTCAGACAGTGTGGGGGGGGGGTGGGGGTTTAGGTTGGTTTTCAGACAGTGGGTGGTTACAGGGGGGGGGGGGGGGGTACAGTCAGACGACAAATAGTGGGGGGGACAGTCAGGACAGGTTGCAGGTGGAGGTTACGTAAGAAGTGTGGAGTGTGTGTGTGGGCTGCAACAGTCAGACAGTGGGGGGGTGAGGGGGGGTACAGTCAGACAGTGGGGGGTACAAGTCAGACAGTGGGGGGGTACATTCAGACAGGTGCAGGGGTACCAAGGGGGGGTTTATTCAGACAGAGGGGGGGGTGGGGGGGTGTACAAGTCAGACCAATGGGGGGGGTGGTTTGGGTACAGTGACCCCCGGTCACCGGGTTGCCTTAACAGTTCGTTACAGTCAGACGTGGGGGGCCCTTAGGGGGTTATCGGGTGTGTACAGTACAGTCAGACAGGTGTGGAGGGGACAGTATACGGGGGGAACGAGGCCCCCAGTGGGCCCGGGGGTTGGTTAGGGGTGGGTACAGTCAGACAAGGGGGGGGGGGGGGGGGTTACAGTAAGGACAGGGGGGGGGGGGGGGGAGGGGGCAGGGAGGGGGGGTAAAGTCAGCCGTGGGTGGGTGGGGGTTAGCAGACATAGTCGGGGGGGGGGGGGTGGGGGGTTACAGTCAGTTACAGTTCAGGGGGGGGGGGGGGGGGATACAGTCAGACAGGGGGGGGGGAGGGGGGGTAGGTGGACCAGAATGGGTTAGAGGGGGGGGGGGGGGCAGAGAGCAGTGGGAGGGGGGGGATAGGGGGGTTACAGTCAGGACAGGGGGGGGGGCGGGTGGGGGTACAGTCAGACAGGGGTGGGGGGGGGGGGGGGGGGTAAAGTCAGACAGGGGGGGAACAGTCAGACAGGGGGGGGTACAGTCAGGAGCAGAAACCCCCAGGGGGGGGGGTACAGTCAGACAGGTGGGGGGGGGGGAGTGGGGTACTACAGTCAGACAGTGGGGGGGGTGGTAACAGTCAGACAGTGGGGGGGTACAGGCAGACAGTGGGGAGGGTACAGTAAGGGGTGGGGGGGGGGGGGGGTACAGTCAGGACAGGTGGGGAGGGGGGAAGTCAGACAGTGGGGGGGTACAGTCAGACAGTGGGGGGGGGGGGGGTACAGTCAGACATTGGGGGGTGGGGGGGGGGGGGGGTACAGTCAGACAGGGGGGGTACAGGGGGACAGTGGGGGACAGCGGGGCCACAGTGGAGAGGGGGGGGATAGAGTCAGACAGTGGGGGGGTACAGTCAGACAGTGGGTGGGAGGGGGGGTCACAGTCAGACAGTGGGGGGGGGGGGGGGGGTACAGGGGGACAGTGGGGGGGGGGGGGGGGGGTGGGGGGTACAGTCAGACATTGGGGGGGGGGGGGGGGTTTTACAGTTCAGACAGGTGCAGAGTGGGGGGTACAGTTCATACCAGGTGGGGAGTGGAGTCGTACAGTCAGGGGGGGGGTAGAGGGGGGAGGGTGGGGTGGACAGTGGGGGGGTACAGTCAGACAGGTGTGAGTGGAGAGTGGTGTGTGTGTGTGTGTGGGGGTACAGTCAGACATTGTTCTGAGGGATTTATCACTCCGGCTGGCCTCGTGTCCAGAGCTGAGTGTGTTGGGGGCCTCAGGTGGCTGAAGACCAGAAGCACACACTACAGACTCATCCCACTTAATGGACGCACCTGAGAAAAATGTTGCGAAAACTTTCTAACACTGCAGGCGTCAGTATCTCTCGGACCTGGGGTGATGAGCTGGGATATACGTATCGTGATATCTTTTTGAAATCTACATCCAAAAAGCTCACACAGAACGGAACAGTTTCGTTATTTTAGTTCCTTATCAATTATTAGCACTTAAACTGTGTGTTACTGCCAAACTGAGAAGTCAGACGGTAAGTATATAAAGGTTAGCATGCTGTTTACTGCAGTTTAGAACAGATGACCGTAACGTGAACTTCAACAGAAATGGATTCCAGTCTAACAGTCTAACGAGTACTGAGAACTCTCAAACGTGTTAATCAGGTTATTGGAACGTGTTACATCATGGCAACGTTTGTATAGTCAACAGGAAGACAGACAGAATGCCGATATGTGTATAAAACTCCCATGCACACATTCACAAGCTAAGCATGATGCAAGACTTCTTTTTTTTTAATCAACGTTTTAAAGTGCTGCATATAACAGTTTTACTTTGTTATGCCAATTAATCAGCAACGGAATGAAATAATAGAAGAGAGGAGAGCCCAGTTTCAACCCAAGGCCACAACAGAGCAAAAGTAGAGCAAGGCAACCAGCTGTTCTGTGATTTTAGTCTGAAAGCGGCTATAAAAAAAAAAAATAAATAAAATAAAAAAAATAAAAATAAAAAATATAAAAAAAGATAGTGGAAGGTGAATTCTGACCTGTTTGGGGTGAGGCTGGAGGTGGGTCTTCTCCCTTGGGTGACGTCATCACGGGGATTCAGCAAAACCTCTGGAACCTGGGGGAGAGCTCAAGACCTGCGCCTGTCGTGCTGGTGCCGCCTCTGCCACCTGAGAAAGACACGCATACACGGGTGTCTCTGCATGTGGAAATGCACGTACCTGGGTTGCTTTTTCTTTCACTGCTAAGGAATCTCATGCATGGTGTTTTTCATTGCCTGATAGATTTGATCTGTTTTTGAAATGTGGAAGCAAATAAGGCAATGATTTCAAACTTTTAAATGGGTCGGCTTGAACATCCTTTGGCCAATGAAACGCAAGAAAAAGAAGTAAATGAACAACCATATGAACATGGAACACGACAAGGTAAACGAACAACAACATAGATATTGAGATGGAGAAGAAGAAGAAGGACGAACGAAAGAGATATCGATGTTGGAGCAAAGGGAAATTAGTTAAAAAAAAAAAAAGACGGGCTGTGTTTGGGGAAAGAGAACATGATTAAGAGAGAGAGAGAGAGAGAAGAGAGGAGAGAGGAGAGAGAGGAGAGAGAGAGGGGAGAGAAGGAGAGAGAGAGAGGTGGAGAGAGAGCGAGGAGAGAGGAGAGAGAGACAGAGAGAGAGAGAGGAGAGAGAGGCATGCAGTCCAGCTCGGCGAGAGACTTACCAGAATCCCAATTTCCCTCTTCACTGTAACCTCCAGGGCAGGCACCGTCCGCTTGACTTTCAGTCCTCCGGAGCGGGTCGTCCCGGCCCGTGAATCCAGCAGGGAGGGCCGGCATCGCAGCGCCAGGATCCCGGCACTGGCGCAGCGAGGTGTTGGGAGACAGGCCCCCGCGGGTCAGCATGGCCACGACAGGCAGTCCAAGGGTCGTGAGGTCGGCACTGCTGATCTGGTTGGGGGACACCTCCATCAATGCGGACCTGGGTCAGGTAGCGGACAGCAACATCCTCACCGAGTCTCCAGAGCAGCATTCCGTGATTCGCAGTGACGGTGTTGTTTTGGCGCCTCAGGATCAGCACGCTGCGATACAGAGTGACTGATCCGTTGTGGAACCTCAGAGCCAATGCCTCGTGGCATAAGGTGACCGAGCTGCAGCTCACGTGCAGGCTGATGTGGCTGGCATTATAAATCAGCGACAGACCTTGTTCATCAGACAGACTGGCAGGGGCTGCAGTGCGCTCGAAGCTTGAACTGAATTTTGGGCTTCATCCGCCTGAGGTGGGATGTCCCCCTCCACCGTGTCACTGTCCGATTCTTGGCTCTCTTCTACCTCGTCTACCTCTCCGTCGGCATCGTTTCGCTTTCTCGTTTCTTCTCCTTTTGTCATCTTCGTCATCGTCTTCGCCATCGCCACAACCACCGGAATGTCCCCCACCTGCTGCTTCCCCGCCGGGATTCTGGCCGCTTCCCTGACCACTCTCTTTGTGCCCATGCTGACCTGTGGAGTCCCGACCTTGGCTGGTCTGTCTGCCGTCGTTGTCGCCGTCGTTACAAGGACCATCCCTTCCATCTCCATCGCCGTCACTGCGAGGACTATTCCATTCATATCCACTGCCGTCACTGCGAGGACTATCCCATTCATATCCACTGCCGTCACTGCGAGGACTATCCCATCCATATCCATCGCCGTCACTGCGAGGACTATCCCATCCATCTCCATCGCCGTCACTGTAAGGACTATCCATCCATATCCATCGCCGTCACTGCGAGGACTATCCCATTCACATCCATCGCCGTCACTGCGAGGACTATCCCATCCATCTCCATCGCGCTGCCAGACCTTGGTTTCGTCCCTCACATCTTCAGGTGGCACAGCTTCTAGCTTGGGATGTCTTCCTGTGGTACTGCTTTCCTGGCTCGTGGGAATCTCCACTGAACTCATTCCTGGAGGGTTTTCTCTCGGCTTATTTCGGGCGTCTCGGCTGCGGGCGGTCGTGAGCGAAGGCTCATGCGTTTTGGAAGAAGTGTCCTTAGGTTTTCTTTCTAGAATTTTCTCAAGGACCATGCACAGGAGCAGAGCCAAGAGGCCTTCGATGACACGGACAAGCTGAATTCCTGGCAGGCAGCTGGGAGTCAACTCAGCTCTCCCTTCTGGTCCTCCCCCTTCACAGCGCATGCACCGAGTCTTGCCCGACACAACTCTCCGGACCGGTTGTTCACATCCGTCAGGTTTCCCCTCGCGTTTTACACAACGGTTCAGCTTGGACAGGGCCATGGTTGAGGGTCTTCCTCTGGCTCACCACCGTCATCGCCAAGCAGACTGTGCTCTGTGTTTAACGCTGTGGCACCGTTCGCGGCATGTCGCGCTTCTATGAACTTGTCGTTCACCGAGTTCTTGAAGTTGATCGCAGTCTTCATTGTCGACAGTACATTGTCGTGCCAAGCGTGGTCCGAGTTTAGGATCACCTTCTTGATGTTCAGATCCTTCATAGGGTTGTTTGCCGGGCTGTTCCCGTCTTCAGACCCGCTTATTCTTTCCTGAGAAAACGCCGACCAGGGGTCGTAACGGGCGTTGTTGACGATGTCATTTTTCTGGAGCTTCACCTCTCGGGGTGCCAGTCTCCATAGAACTTGCATAGAAGTTGACATCTTTCACTCGGTGTTTCCCTTCATCGCGGCGGTTTGTGGTTCCCGCTAGCCACGTGAGATCATTGTACTGAGACAGCGACGTGTTGGAAGTTTGCAGCATCTTGCACCGTTCCTGTTGACTGCACACGAAGAAGAAACCGCTCTATAGACAAAAAGCAGTAGCGTACATCGATAGCATTTTGGGCTTCGTTTTAAATCATTTGTGTCAGGGTACAGAGAGAGAGAGAGAGAGAGGAGAGAGAGAGAGAGAGAGAGAGAGAGAGAGAGAGAGAGAGAGAGAGAGAGAGAGAGGAGAGAGAGAGAGAGAGAGAGAGAGAGAGAGAGAGAGAGAGAGAGAGAGAGAGAACAGGGACATAGACAGAGACAGAGAGATAGAGAACCAAAAATATAAATCACAAACTGTACCTTTCTTCCCGACATACGTACTTCTGTTAGTTTGAATACTTTATATATATATATATATATATATATATATAATATATATATATATATATATATATATAATATATATATATACACACACATAGGACTAGAGTCTTGAACATCCTGAGCGGAAGCTGACGACATTAACGAGCACAATTTGAAAGTTGTCTGTAGTATTTAGGACAGACGAAAACTTCATAAATAGTCTTGAGAGCTGGGCAGCGAACATCAATATCTATGTAATTTTTTTTAATCTTTTATAATGCACGAATTAGATCATTGTTTTTGAAGGATCTGCATTGTTAACCCCTGGTGGTTCGCTAATTCTACCTAAATATAATCGAGAGAGAGAGAGAGAGAGAGAGAGAGAGAGAGCCGAGAGAGAGAGAGAGAGAGAGAGAGAGAACTAATCGCTTCATCCCAGTTTCTTGGGTATTCACCACTGTCAAAGAGCTTAGGAAACACTGTCAACACGAAAGGAACTATTTCTTCTGAACAGTCCTACACAATTTACCTTGCATCCCATTAGGTTCGGCTCCCTTACGACTTGCAGTTTACTTTTTGCCGGTAGTAAATCTTTTCGTCAGAAATGGGTCAACTCGCCCTCGTCATCGCTAAGCATAGTTTAGTAAAGAGCTCTTAAATGCGTACATTTTGTCAACACTCGGTTGTAATAAGAATTGAAAGAAATCAACCCTGCATCTGGAAGATTATTATTTCCGGTTTGTTTTCTTCTGAATGACACTTCATGGACCATATTCGGAAATTCCTTGCGCCATTGTGTAGATGACACAAAATCATCCACGAAAGAATGACTGATTGAACAAGGCTGTCATTTCCTGTACCTAAATATTCTTACCAAGTAATCAACCCCCATTTCTTTTATTCTACCCTAAAAGTCCGTCTAGTCGTTTACAGCAGTCTCCTGGCCCTTCCGTTATCAACTAAACACGGTTTATCATATCAATCGACAGGCCTCGTGTCATTCTTGGTGCACACGCATCTTTTCATACAGTCAGCCTTTTAGTTGTTTAAACGATCTTTCAACAAACAGCATAATTTGCATTACTTTCCGTTCCTTTTTTTTTTTTTTTTTTTCGCCTGACTGATTTTTGCATAAGTTTCTTCGTTACGCAATGGACCATGAGACGAGACGAGTACAACTTTATTTCAAACTGTGTTGTTTTTTTTTTTATCCACAACCGTATTTTTGCTCTTGTTTGTTGACATGAGCATTATACGAGCGTATTCACAAGGAAACATAGTGTGGAGTATCACAGGTATATGGTCAGTTTCGGCGCGTTCAGAAAATTGACATGAGCTGAAAACAATATCATAAGGTTAACTGGAAAATAATAACCAGTAAAACTGGAACGGAGCACCTGCAACGTATTTGGCTTTCATCAAGGTAGTGTATGCTATCACCTTTCCAACGTCCTCATGCTTTCTCGCTCTCTATGAAAAACATATACAGGATTTTCTCAGTGTAACGAATACTTTGGGTCCTCTCTCTCCCCTCCCGTCTTTTCTCCTCTCCCTCTCTCTCTGTCTCTCCTTTCTTCACTCTCACCAAAGACAGTTCGCCCTACGTAGTAGCTCTCACTCACACTGACTTGTCACATTCTCCCCACATTTGATAAGTGTTCTCTGTACTGTCTCCTTAAATAAAAAATCGGAAATTCCCAGTTGTAGAGACTCTGTTTAATATCCTACAGCAGTCCCCACCCACACGTCTCGTGACTCTCGAGTCATTGCCACCATACTGCAGGCCTCTCTATTAATGCTGAAGCACGCCCACGCGCTTGTGCGTTTGTGTGTGTGTGTGTGTGTGTGTGTGTGTGTGTGTGTGTGTGTGTGTGTGTGTCTGTGTCTGTGTGTGTCTTGCGTGTGTGTGTGTGTGTGTGTGTGTGTGTGTGTGTGTGTGTGTGTGTGTGTGTGTGTGTGTGTGGCTCTGTGTGTGTGTGTGCGTGTATGTGTGTGTGTGTGTGTTGTGTGTGTGCTAGAGAGAGAGAGAGAGTGTGTGTGTGTGTGTGTGTGTGGGTGGGTGGGGGGTTTGTTACTTTATCTTTCCACGAAAAGGTCACAGCTGACAACAAAAATGTGTCCACGTGGATGACATCCGGAAACGAGTGTGATGTCATCTGGGCGTGCACGCAATGTATGCACGTAAGCACGCGTGCGCGTACATGTCCGCGCCGGCTACGCGCCATCGCGTGCCTGGTGACGTGCACGCGCGTCAGTGTGTACAGAGAGGAGGAGAGAAGAAGGAATCCTGATACACGGCCCGTCAAAACTGACAGGCGACCAGAGACTTCTGATGAGTTATATGAGCAGCCAAAACCAGAATTTATCATGAAGAAGGTGGGGAGGAGGGGGGGGGGGGGGGGGGGGGCTGGAGGGGAGGGTTGCATAGTGGTGTACGTGTGTACGTGTGTGTGTGTGTGTGTGTGTGTGTGTGTGTGTGTGTGTGTTGTGTGCACGCGCGCGCGTTCGCACGCGTTGACGGTCACCTAGGTCAAAGTCAGACTGTATGTAGTGCGATGTATGGTTTTCATATCTCACATGGCCTTTAAAAGTGATGTGATGTGATGTGATGTGATGTGATGTGATGTGATATGTGTGTGTGGTGCGTGTGTGTGTGTGTGTGTGTGTGTGTGTGTGGTTCCCTGGCCAACAACTTCTTCGTCGTTACATTGCGGACTTGGTGAATATTACAAAACAAAAAAAAAAAAAAGAAAGAAACACGGTTGAGGGGGAAAAACGGGATGGGAGCGGTGTGTTGTGTGTGTGTGTGTGTGTGTGTGTGTGTGTGTGTGTGGTGGGAGGGGGAGGGGGGGGGGGGGGGGGGGGGAGGAAACTGGGAATGAAAGACCAGTGAAATAAATTTCAAATGTAAATCCTTCGCTAGCAGCATATGGGGGACCACTCACATTCCTCATGGATTTATGCTCCGTGGCCTTGCGTCCGCTGATCCGGATTCCGTCAGGGAGACAGGGCTGATGGTGTGTGTGTGTGTGTGTGAGCTTCCTTGGCATCCTATGGAGATACACCGCGGTCTATAACTCTGTGGTATCCACACCATCATAGAGATCAAAAGCAGAATCCCACACACGACCCCCGAAGCAGCCACCGAAGGGCAGAAAAGTGAAATGAAAAAGAAAGTGTGGTAAGGAAATAGAAATATACATATACAGACATAGACAGAGGCGTCGATAGATAGACAGACAGACAGACATAGGTATAGACAGAATGATTGATCGATCAGTTGATCGATCGATGGATATTAGATAGATAGATAGGTGGGTAGATAGATAGATAGATAGAGAGAGAGAGATGGACTGAGACAGATATGTGTTCACTATATATATGTACGTATGTATGTATGCATGTATGTATGCATGTATGCATGTATGTATGTATGTATGTAAGTATGTATGTATGTATGTATGCATGTATGTATGTACCTAGCTATCAATTTCTCTATATGTCGGCATGGGTTCAGTTCAATTTATGAAGCAGTTTCCAGAATACAGACAGTTCAAATACATTTCAGTTCTTTAGTCATTATAGAATCTACATCACACGTTCCTTTCCCCTCCTTGTTGTCTTTGTTGATGCCCTACTCAAAAACTTTATTGAGTTGCAAATAATCATTTCTGAATAGTTGTGAGCGCACCTGTTACTTTTACTTCTTTTCCTTCAGACAATGACTTTTCATGTTTGAAAACCAGGACATTTCTGTTTCTCTAATGAACGGTTAAGTACTACAATCTGTCTGCTTCCCTTTTCATAATCTCTCTCTCTGTCTGTCTGTCTGTCTGTCTCAGTCTCTCTCTCTGTCTCTCTCCCCCTCTCTTCCCTCCATCTCTCTCCCCCTCTCTCTTTCCCCCTCTTTCTCCCTCCCTCTCTCTCTCTTTCCTCTCTCCCTCTCTTTTCTCTCTCTCTCCCTCCCTCTCTCTCTTCTCCTTCTCTCTCTCTCTCTCACTTTCCCTCTCTCCCCCCCCCTCTCTCTCTCCCTCTCTTTCTCTCCATCCCCCCTCTCTCTCTCCTCTCTCTCTCTCTCTCCTCTTTCTCTCTCTCTCTCCCTCTCTCTCTCCCCCCCTCTCTCTCCCTCTCTTTCTCTCTCTCCTCTCTCCCTCTCCGTCTTTCTCCTTCTTTATCTCTTCCTCTCTCTCTCCCTCTCCCTCACTCCCCCCCTCTCTCTCTCTCTCTTTCTCTCTCCCCACTGCTACTCTGCTGGTATAATGCAAAGCGGAGCCTGACCTCAGGCAGAATGGTTCCGTGACAAGCTGGCACGCCTTGAAGGAAGAGCCGCACAGCTGACAGGAGAGAAAATGGCCGCAAGGGAAGAACCCGCAGAGCTGACAGAAGAGAAAATGGCCGCAAGGGAAGAACCCGCACAGCTGACAGGAGAGAAAATGGCCGCAAGGGAAGAACCCGCACAGCTGACAGGAGAGAAAATGGCCGCAAGGGAAGAAACCCGCACAGCTGACAGAAGAGAAGATGGCCGCAAGGGAGAACCCGCACAGCT
Source organism: Conus betulinus (assembly GCA_016801955.1). Taxonomy (NCBI): domain Eukaryota; kingdom Metazoa; phylum Mollusca; class Gastropoda; order Neogastropoda; family Conidae; genus Conus; species Conus betulinus. The sequence continues at coordinate 136,781 of JADBJO010006098.1, forward strand.
GACAGGAGAGAAAATGGCCGCAAGGGAAGAAACCCGCACAGCTGACAGAAGAGAAAATGGCTGCAAGGGAAGACCCCGCACAGCTGACAGGAGAGAAGATGGCCGCAAGGGAAGAACCCGCACAGCTGACAGAAGAGAAAATGGCCGCAGGGAAGAAACCCGCACAGCTAACAGGAGAGAAAATGGCCGCAAGGGAAGAACCCGTACAGCTGACAGAAGAGAAATGGGCCGCAAGGGAAGAACGGCACAGCTGACAGAAGAGAAAATGCCACAGGGAAGAACAACACAGCTAACAGAAGAGAAAATGGCCGCAGGGAAGAACAACACAGCTAACAGAAGAGAAAATGGCCGCAGGAAGAACAACACAGCTAACAGAAGAGAAAATGGCCGCAGGGAAGAACAACACAGCTAACAGAAGAGAAAATGGCCGCAGGGAAGAACAACACAGCTGACAGAAGAGAAAATGGCCGCAGGGAAGAACGGCACAGCTGACAGGAGAGAAAATGGCCGCAAGGGAAGAACCGCACAGCTGACAGGAGAGAAAATGGCCGCAAGGGAAGAACCCGCACAGCTGACAGAAGAGAAATGGCCGCAAGGGAAGAACCCGCACAGCTGACAGAAGAGAAAATGGCCGCAGGGAAGAACCCGCACAGCTGACAGAAGAGAAAATGGCCGCAAGGGAAGAACCCGCACAGCTGACAGAAGAGAAAATGGCCGCAGGGAAGAACAACACAGCTAACAGAAGAGAAAATGGCCGCAGGGGAAGAACACACCAGCTAACAGAAGAGAAGATGGGCCGCAGGGAAGAAACAACACAGCTAACCGAAGAGAAAAATGGCCGCAGGGAAGAACAACACAGCTAACAGAGAGAGAAAATGGCCGCAGGGAAGACCGGCACAGCTGACAGAAGAGAAAATGGCCGCAGGGAAGAACCCACACAGCTGACAGAAGAGAAAATGGCCGCAGGGAAGAACCCGCACAGCTGACAGAAGAGAAAAATGGCCGCAGGGAAGAACCTGCACAGCTGACAGAAGAGAAAATGGCCGCAAGGGAAGAACCCGCACAGCTGACAGAAGAGAAAATGGCCGCAAGGGAAGAAAACCGCCACAGCTGACAGAAGAGAAAATGGCCGCAGGAAGAACAAACACAGCTAACAGAAGAAAAATGGCCGCAGGGAAGAGCAACACAGCTAACAGAAGAGAATATGGCCACAGGGAAGAAACCACACAGCTGACAGAAGAGAAAATGGCCGCAGGGAAGACCGGCACAGCTGACAGAAAGAGAAAATGGCCGCAGGGAAGAACCCGCACAGCTGACAGAAGAGAAAATGGCCGCAGGGAAGAACCCGCACAGCTGACAGAAGAGAAAAATGGCCGCAAGGGAAAAAAACCCGCACAGCTGACAGGAGGAGAAAATGGCCGCAAGGGAAGACCCGCACAGCTGACAGGAGAGAAAATGGCCCGCAGCAAGAAACCCGCACAGCTGACAGAAGAGAAAATGGCCGCAGGGAAGATCCCGCACAGCTGACAGAAGAGAAAATGGCGCCGGGCAGAAAAACCGAACCCGCACAGCTGACAGGAGAGAAAATGGCCGCAAGGGAAGAAACCCGCACAGCTGACAGGAGAGAAAATGGCCGCAGGGAAGAGAAGTGAAGGCAACCGATGCCTCGCGGCACGTGCAGCATAGATCTCTGCTCTCTCTACTACTACTACTACTCCGACTGCTGCTTCCCACCACTGTTCCTATTTCTACGACCACTGCTACTGCTGCTGCTGCTGCTACTACTACTGTACAGAAGCAGCAGCAGCAATAGCAGTAGTAGTAGTAGTAGTAGTAATAGTAGTAGTAGGAAGAGGAGTTAGGAGCAGCAGCAGCAGCTGTGAGAGTAGTAGTGGTAGTAGTAGCAGCAGCATCAGTAGTAGGAGTAGTAGTGGAAGCAATAGTAGTAGTACAGCAGCAGCAGCAGCAGTAGTAGTAGTAGTAGTAGTAGTACTAGTAGCGTCGGTAACAGCAGCGGCGGCAGCAGCAGCAGCAGTAGTCGTAGTAGCAGCGGCAGCAGCAGCAGTGGTAGTAAAAGTAAGACCAGCAGCAGCAGCAGCAGCAGCAGCAGCAGCAGTAGTAACAGCAGTAGTAGTAACAGCAGCAGCAGCAGCAGTAGCAGCAGTGTAGTAGTAGTAGCAGCAGCAGCAGCAATAGTGGTAGTAAAAGTAAGAACAGCAGTATCAGTAGTAGTAGCAGCAGCAGCAGCAGTGGTAGTTAAAGTAAGAACAGTAGTATCAGTAGTAGCAGTAGCAGCAGCAGCAGCAGCAGTAGCAGCAGCAGCAGCAGCAGCAGAAGCAGCAGTTGGTAGTTAAAGTAAGAACAGTAGTATCAGTAGCAGCAGCAGTGCAGCAGCAGCAGTAGTAGTCGTAGTAGCAGCGGCAGCAGCAGCAGTGGTAGTAAAAGTAAGAACAAAGTAGTAGTAGTAGTAGTAGTAGTAGTAGTAGTAGAGAGCAGAGAACTATGTTGCACGTGTCGCGCAAGGCATCGATTGCTGTCAGTCCTCTCCTTGTGGCCATGTTCTGCCGGCTTGTCACTAAGCCATTCTGCCTGGGGTCAGGCCCTTCTTTGTCTGGAGATCCTGGCAGAGTGGTGGGGGGAACAGAGAGAGAGAGAGAGAGAGAGAGAGAGAGAGGGGGAGGAGAGAGAGTGAGAGAGAGGGGCAAGGAGGGAGAGAGAGAGAGGGAGGGAGAGAGAGAGTGGGAGGGGAAAAGGAGGAAAGAGAGAGAGAGGGGGGGAGAGCGGGGGGAGAGGAGGAGAGAGAGAGAGAGAGGATGAGAGAGAGAGAGAGAGAGAGAGAGAGAGAGAGAGATAGACCGAGAGAGAGAGCGAGAGAGACAGACAGACAGACAGACAGAAATAAAGAGCTAAAGAGACAGACAGACATGCAAGCAAAACGACAGACAGACTGGCAGACAGACAAGCACAAAGACAGAGAGACAGAGAAAGAGAGGGGGGAGGGGAAGAGAAAGAGAGGTGGGGGGTGAGGGTGGGGGGGGGGGGGGGGGAGGCATGGTGGAGGAGAAGGTATCATAACGAGCAGGTATCAACTTCAAACTTGTAGCCTGTCCACGGTACGGTACCTCCAGTTCCTTCAAAATAACATCAATCCATCCGTCCACGTGTAACAGAAAGTACTGCCCAGCACAGGCATGCATGCACACGCACACAGGTACTACATGCAAATGTTCACAAACACACACACGTGTACGAGTCTAGAAGAACTGGGGCAACTCCACCCCGTTTTCCAGAAAGAAAAAAAAAAAACTCTGAAAGTTTGTTTAAACAGAATTTAATTCAAAATAACGGCATGGAATTTTTTTTTTTCCCCCATCGAAACAGCAAACAAGAAGCTTATACTTACATCGCGCTCTTGAAATGTCTGTGATACCAGAAGTTTCCATGGCAACTGACGAGACAAAAAAAAACAAACTATGTTACAAAACACGACATGCTTTGGGATACTCGATTTCCTGACTGCATGAATACAACGATCGAAGGGTTGCTGGAAGTTAATCTCAAATGAGAGCAAAACACAACAAAAAAAAAAGAAGTCATCATATATAGAGTTAAAAAAAATTCTGTTGACTCTCTCTATGAAACCTATTGGCATGAACCTTCTGCTTTTGAATATACAGCTGCCAGAATCCCTCTCTCGGCTTTGCTGACAGGATCCAGCGGAAAGGACAAGCCAGTGCTGTATGGTGCCAGCGCAGCAGCAGGAGGAGTTAGCTGCCGGAAGGTGTCACGGTGTGTCGACCCAACTACCGTAGGGGGCTCCACTCCGGATTGTCTTTCAGGGTTCACTCCCTTACTCTTTTGTCTCTCCCGAGGCGTCCACGAGGCAGTGAAGCCATTTGACCCATAGCCGGGAGTCTGGCTCGTGGGCACCAGGGCGTATCCACACGCCAGTGGCCCTGCATGCATGCCTCATGTCTTGGGGGGGCCAGACTTCCTCCCAGTCCCTTGTAGTTTAGTGCCTGAGTCCGTGAGGTCCCAGTTGACGTGTGTCGCCACGAGGGGGTACTATATGGGGGCTTGCTGAAGGAGAGGCTATTTTCTGGCAGGGAAAAGACTGGCACAATATGCTCCCCGGCGCTGCAAAGCAGCGGTGCCAGTCAGCAGTAGAGGCTTGAAAGCGAGAGGCGACAAGCGCGCACACACACACACACACACACACACACACACACACACACACACACACACACACACACAACACACACACACACACTTTGCCCACCACACTAGGCGTATCACCCACCAACCATTGAGACCCACGATACCGAAATACCATTGAGACCCACAATACCGAAATACCATTGAGACCCCACAATACCGAAAATGCCATTGACGGCTCACAAGACTGAAATTGCCGAAATAGTCACAACAGACCATATCTAATCACACATAATCACACAGTGTTAAGGGAGACAACATTCGACTGGAGCACCCCAACAAACAACAACCTTTCAAACAGAACACAAGAAACAACGACAATGTTTCACCATTGCACAACACTGACAGCGTTCAGTCCTTGCCCAACAACATTGACTACATTAACAGGGAACACAGTAACACTGAGAAACATTCGACTGCAAGACGATGATACTGACAACCCTTGTAGCCATAACCAACACTGACAACGTTTTAACCAGAACACAACAACACTGACAACGTTCAACCTGATCACAACAACACGGACAACATTCAACCTGATCACAACAACACTGACAACATTCAACCTGATCACAACAACACTGACAACATTTTAACCAGAACACAACACTGACAACATTTAACCAGAACACAACAACACTGACAACATTCAACCTGATCCAAACAACACTGACAACATTTAACCAGAAACACAACAACGACTGACAACATTTAACCAGAACACAACACTCACAACATTTAACAGGAACACAACAACACTGACAACATTTAACAGGAACACAAACAACACTGACACGACTTAAACAGAACACAAAACACTGACAACATTTAACCAGAACACAACAACACTAACAACATTTAACCAGAACACGACAACACTGACAACATTTAACCAGAACATGACTACACTGACAACATTTAACCAGAACACACAAACACTGACAACATTTAACCGGAGCACAACAACACTGACATTTAAACCAGAACACAACAACACTGACAACGTTTAACCAGAACACAACACTGATAACATGTAATCAGAAAAGAACAACACTGACAACATTTAACAGGAACACAACAACACTTAACCAGAGCACAACAACACTGACACCACGTAACCAGAACACAACACTGACAACACTTAACCAGAACACAAACTGACAACACGTAACCAGAAACATAACAACACTGACAACATTTAACAGAACACAAACAACACTGACAATATTTAACCATAACACAGCAACACTGACAACATTTAACCACAACACAATACTGACAACAATCAGAACCATACCCAAACACTGACAATATTTAACTGCAACACAACAACACTGACATCAATACACTGCCAATAACAAAACTGACAATATTTAACCACAACACTGAAAACTTTTAACCATAACACAACAACATTGACAACTTTTAACCACAACACAACAACACTGACAGCACTTAACCAGAGCACAACAACACTGACACAACATTTAACCAGAACACAAACACTGACAACATTTAACCAGAACACAACAACTCTGCAAGATTTAACCAGGACACTACCACGTGACAACAAACAACTACAACACACAACAACACTGATATCATTCAACTACAATGCAACAACGCTGACAATATTCAACTACAACACTGATAACAACA
>JADBJO010006099.1:0-17500 GCA_016801955.1 Conus betulinus
GTTTCTGAATGCTCTACGCCTCGCTGAAGGCAAACAAAGCTCTATACTGGCTGTACGATGCCTTAATGGGACTGACAAACCTCGCTGAAACACAAACAAAGCCATATCTGGCGGCACGATGCCTTAATGTTAAGAACACTCCCTGACCTAAAAAAAAGAAAAGTGTTCCGTACTGACAAGCGCGAGCTTATACTTTGTGTCACAACCTCCACTAAACTTGTTAAATAGTGCTCTGTAGCGACAGAGAATGATCATAATTCGTGTTGGACCTCGCCATTGAAACTAAAACACTGCTGTGGTACTGGCAGCTGGATACAGACTTGAGACTTCACGATAAATCAGGACACCTGATTATTGTGACGACATCCCCGTTTGTCGGCCTATGTGACAATGCGAGGTAATCTGAGTCATGATGGTCCCCTAATTACGTGTGGGGAGATATGTATCGTTCCTCCAGGCAAACTGTTGGTTCTACTCAGTTTCAAAATGAAGCCATCATTTTCCCGGCCAAAACCTCTCCGTATTCGTTATTTTGGGCACTTTGATCATTCTCCGGTCGGAATGACGGTAAGAACGATCTGGCAGTATGCGATGCGAGTCATTTTTGGATTGTCTGACTGTTGTTTCGCGAATGGTAATATACAGCAAACAAACTAAGTCTTTCTGTTTTTGGGATCATCATGCATAATGACACAATGCTTTCAAATGTTCTTCACAATTTTTCCTGTGAGGAAAGCCCCTACAAAATACCCAGTGGTTTCTGGAACTGTTCAGTGATGATATTATCACAGTTTTCAACAACACATGGATTGTAACTTGAAGACGGAGTGTGAGGATTGGACGGATGAAGCAGAACACTGTCCCTTCAGCAGTGCTGACTGTCAGGGCATGATAGCCATGTGTGGACGGTGCTACTCACTTCAGCACAATGTGTCTGGTTTCAATCGCAAATAGCGTAGATATTATCAAAGTGAGTAACGAGCATTGTCATTCTTTGGGGGGGTACAAACAAGTGTGCCTTTGTGTGTGTTTGGCTGGCTTGCTATAGGCTTAAACCTAACAGGGCTGCATGAGCGCAGGCTGTCCAACTTCTGGGTTGGTATCTTCTCTAATAGATTTATCATCGCCTCCTATGTACAGGCATGAGGTTTTCAAGGCAGATTTGTGCTTTATCATACATTTCGCCTTCACTCTAATGAAAAACGCGCGCACATGGCAAATATGATTTGTATTATACTAGTCATTACACAGTTATGGCATATAACTCTCACCGATGTGAGCTTAGATTTGAATCATTGTACCGAACAATTTGTAGATTCACAACAAATAGAACCTTTCAATACCCACCACGTATCAAACAAGTTTCATTAACAAACACTGAAGTGTCGACATGGCGACAAGAACCTATGACGTTGTGCCTTGGTGGTCATGTGACCTACACGTTTCTTCTGTGCGGCCTTCATCCGTTAAAAGTGTGTACACAAGAACAGACAGCTTGTCATTTTCGTGATCACTCGTCACACATCTCGTTACCTATAGCAGATAACGACTCTATGCTAATCCCTACATATGTTTGCAGTGATGACGTCAACACACTGTCATACTCTCTAGTGTGCAATTTCATACACGATTGTCAGGATGGCAGTGATGAATCATTCTGTAAACATCCTGTTTGTGTGAAGAAGTTCACCTGCATGAATGGCCAATGTCTTTCGTACAGTAGGTATGTGACCAAACCCTCGTTGCCAAGATCACTCTGATGAACGCAACTGCAGTTCATACAGAACATACATAATAGGATTCCCATTTTTTTCCTTCCCCTGCGCTGGTCAGGTTTGATAACATCAGGCAGTTTAAAGCAACCCCAATGGGTTTCAATGAGTCTTGTCCCGACAGTCATTACCGTTGTCCTGGTGACTTTAATGACTGTCTGCCTGTCTACACACGATGCAATGGAATCTTTGACTGTTTGGACAGTAAAGATGAAGACAGATGTAAGGACATGATGTGTTCGGGGTTCTTCAAATGCAGAGCTTCCACAATCTGTGTCCACACTGACCACCTGTGTGATGGCTGGCCTCACTGTCCAATGTATGATGATGAGACAGTTTGTGATACATTTTGTCCTGCAGCCTGTCTGTGTCAGGGTCACATGTTCCGTTGTCGCCATCCTTTCTCCATGACACGGTTTCCGGATGTTCGCTCTCTGGATGGAACCAGTTCTGGAATAACACTTTCTGATGTCAGCCAGCTCACCTATCTTGTTCATCTTGTTCTTGCTCAGTGCTCCTTGACTTTCATCCCTGTCATTACATTGTCAAACCTGAGATTCCTTGACCTCAGTGTCAACATGCTCAGTCATGTGAACATGTCAGTTTTTTTCCGAGTTGGAAAATTTACAAACAGTGTCACTTTCCCACAAACCCCATTGCCTCCCTTTACACTGACTTATCATCCATTGTTCAACAGCGTCATCTTATGCTGGTAGATCTGTCATTCACTGCACTGACAGTGTTCGATTCTAGAGTCTTTTTGCCGTTTGTTCGTATACAGAAACTCAATTTAACGTTTACCACTATTCACACAATTGGCCCAGGGGCTTTCAGTTCACACCACAGTTGAAAGAACTTTATCTGGATGGCAGTCCATTGGAATTTTTTCCTCTCAACATGTTCAGAGATCTGTTCAGTTTGCGTGTTGTTTCCACAGTAAACTATAAGATATGTTGTCCCCAGATTCTCCTACGTAATTACGATGTCGCCTTTTGTAATGCCCCCAAAGACGAAATTTCCTCTTGTGAAGACTTATTGCAATCGTGGTTCTACCGAGGGTTTCTTTGGCTGATAGCCTGTCTATCAATGAGTGGTAATGTCTTTTGTTTCTGTGCCCGTTTAATGGCAAGGGGTATGACTTCGTCGACTGGATTCAGTGTGTTTGTGCTAAACCTTACGCTGGCTGACTTTCTGATGGGTGTCTACATTGCCATCATTGGAGCAGCGGATGAACAGTTCCGTGGCAGATATCTGCAGTTTGATGACACTTGGAAAAACACAGTTTAGCCTGTAAAGTGGCTGGTTCTCTGTGTCTGTTGTCCAGTGAAGTGTCCGCTCTGATTATCTCGTTGATTACATTGGATCGTTTTTCTTGTCATTCATTTTCCATTCAGCTCTTTTTCGATTTGGGAGAAGGTCAGCCGTCATGGCCTGTCTGTTGACTTGGCTCGTTGGTTGGGTTCTGGCCTCACTGCCTTCACTCCCCATGCTGTCACACTGGGAGTTTTACAGTCAAATAGGCATCTGTATTCCGTTACCAGTAATAAAACGAGACTTTAAAGGAAAACACTACTCGTTCAGTTTACTTATTGTCCTTAACTTCATTCTGTTCTTATTCATCTCTGCTGGCCAAGCATTTATCTACCGATCTATCCAGAACAATGCTTTCAAGACCAACACGACCAAAGTATCACGGGACATGACCATCGCCCAGCGACTGATCACTGTGGCGGCGACAGATTTCATGTGCTGGTTTCCCATTGGACTGTGTGGGATACTGGCTGTGGCTGGAACTCCCATCCCTGGTGAGATCAACGTGGCGCTGGCTATATTTATATTGCCATTGAACTCTGCTATTAATCCCTTCATGTATACTTTCAACACACTGGCAGAAAAACGGAGGCTGTCCAATGAATCCAAACTTCTACAAATGGCTGGAGTCTCATTCAATGACTCGCGCTCATTAGATCGTGCCCTAATGCTTTCTGCCATTCTAGCATTTTCTGTCTTGAATTCTGTGTGTGTGTGTGTGTGTGTGTGTGTGTGTGTGTGTGTGGTCTCAAAACCTGGCGGATGTGTGTAGCGTATATGGATTAGTCCGCACATGGTGACACCTTGATGACACACCCAAACAGTAGTAGTAGTAGTAGTAGTAGTAGTAGTGGTGGTGGTGGTGGTGGTGGTGGTGGTGGAGGTGGTGGTGGTGATGGTGATGGTGGTGCTGCTACTGCTGCTATTGCGTAGTTTGGTATCATTGTCGTCGTCATCATCTTCATCATCATCATCATCATCATCATCATCATCATCATCTTTGTTGTCGTCGTCGTCGTAGTCGTTTGTCAATGTCATCAACATTGTCATCCTCATTGTCTGTCTATAATTTGAAGCAGCTAGTAGTAAGTAATATGTACAAGATGGATATGTCCATACGAATCTGCTGTCCTGGCTGAATCACGTTTTCAGCACATGTAGCCTGAGGAACATGTCAGACTTTATTTTGACCTGTCCCTGTGTTTAGTTTGACGGTAAATACCAACGTTCAATACTGTTATGGTAAATAACACTGCGAAGAAAAGTAGATCCTACTCCATGGTTTTGATAGACGTCCATTTGTCATTGTTGTTGTGGTTCTTCTCGTTGGCTTGTTGGTGATATCTCTCTTCACAACACTACTGACTCTGACCACCAAGCTTTGACAATTCGATTTATAACTCATTTCCATAGAGGTAAATGTGCATGGATCGTCAATAAAACTAATTTCATTTGAACCACGAGTATACACACATATACACAAATGAATTGAATTGGTATTATTTTTTTTTTTCGGAAGATATGTTCACTTTTGGGAAGATATTATCACTTGTAATACTTATCAACACAAAATAAAAACCTGAATTTTAAAATCTAGTCTGATGATTAAAAAAAAAAAAAAAGGTTAACGTATGCAAATATTGAAATGTTCTTCTCGACATGGTGCGATAATTATGTTGAAAGAACATGAGAGGTAACCATCTAGAGCAGAACTGCTTGAATATATCAGAAACAAAAGCAATAGTCCTCAAAGGGAAGAAAACAGTACACAAGATCACAATTCCACTCTTCTAATTTTCGGCCACGTGGCCTTTTTCAAGGGAAAACAAACAAACAAACAAAAACAAAAAACTACGTTATGTCCATCTTTGGTACCTGGACAGAGCAAAGAATTCACGTCAAAATGCATTACGCAAGTTCTGACATCATTATTTGTGATGTCATCAACAAGAAAAAAAAAGAGGACAAGCTCTGTGTGTGTGTGTGTGTGTGTGTGTGTGTGTGTGTGTGTGTGTGTGTGTGTGTGTGTGTATGTGTGTGCGCGCGCGCGCGCGTGCGTGCGTGCGTGTGTGTGTGTGTGTGTGTGTGTGTGTGTGTGTGTGTGGGTGTGTGTGTGTGTGTGTAGTTATACTGTAACCAATGTACTTCAAAAACATAACACTACGCTCCATAAACAGCCATGAAAATGAAACCATAGAATAAAGTAAAGACAGTCCTGTGTGGTGTGGGGTGGCTTCCATGTCAACAGCAGAACACCTTGTGCGTCATCCATGGTTCCATGATCAGACTGCGCCACAGGAATGAGGTAGTTCAGCCTCTCATCCAGCCAGCTCTGCAAGGCATGGGACCGAGGGCGACCTTGCAGGGCGATAACGCTCCTCCTCATCGAGCACGAGTCGTCACTGACTTCATGCATCAGCAAGGAATCCCAAGGATGGACTGGCCTGCTCGTTCACCTGACTTGGCACCAGTTGACCATCTGTGGGACGTTCTGGGACCGTGAAATAGGGTCGCTACTACAGTATTTCACGTGAAATGTTGTAGTAGCGACAGTAATTCATGTGAAATAGTGTAGCAGCGGTAGTAATTCACATGGGAAAATGCAGTAGCGACCGTATTCCACGTGAAAAGTGATCGCACGACAATATCTCATGACATACATTCATGAAATGTTACGCTATCCATGAAATATTGCAGTTTGCGACAATATTTTGCGACAGTGCCCATGAAATAATGAAGGTGGTGAAATATAGTCGCTTTGCGACAAAAATTCACGTGAGATAATACTGCATATCCATAATTAATACTAATTTTAAAATACTGATAGATTATGAAGCCCGCATCTCTCTCTCTCTCTCTCTCTCTCTCTCTCTCTCTCTCTCTCTCTCTCTCTCTCTCTCTCACACACACACACACACACACACACACACACACACACACACACACACACACGTCCTTTTTCAGAGAAAACAATAAATGTAGCTATGTTTGTTTGCTAAATTTTGAGATTGGCCTCAAAGCATTCCTAAATCAGAAATGGATATGGAAAGTCCTATTATTCAAAATATAATAAAAAAAGTCCAACATTGACTGTTTTCTAAGAAACAGGCACATGTGATGATTATCTTATTTGTTTTCTCTCTGTCGTTTTGTTTGTAATGTCTCCTCTTGAAAGAAATTCATTCACCCACTGAAGCATGTATGCATGCACACACATTCATGAACGTTCACTGCTATAAGGCCGAATATCACGTGCATGGTTGTATGAGTGCAAATTCATCTTGCATTTTGATATTTAGTATACTGTAGTTTGTTGTATTTTCATATATTCTTTAAATCTTGATTTACATTTGGAAACGATCGACTGGGATATGCATGCTGTTTGATAATGGGTTTCGGGCTTTCATCCAAATAATTACTGACATTGTTTTTCTTTGTTGCATGTTAGTGTACTTTTTGCATTTCATAATTTGCTTTTTTCATATAAAATTCAAACTGTTTATGCGTTTGCTAATCGCTTATATTTCCTCAAGTAATCCCGCCTTTGGGTAAGTTTTTTTCTCTCAATTAGGTGATTCCTACTTTTAATAAGTTCACTAATTTACTGTGGCACATCGCCAAATTGAGAACAGTTGCCAAATGTTCCACGTTCAACTAGGGGGATGAGGCATATGGTTTGACACTACTGACGGCTAACCATTGACAATTTGTTATGCATCAAAGAGGGAAAAGTGAATTTTTGGGGGGGGGGGGAAGGGGTGTGCGTTTACAAAACAGGATTTTACGGAAAATGTCCTAGCGTCAGTGTTTTACAGATATGGCTTCATGGCTTATTGTTAGCGAAACCTCTTAATCTGAGTGTGCTCAGATCGTTTGGCCTTCTGGGCAGCCAAGCGCTAATAATTTGATGTGCACATGACCCTGAAGAAATAAGCTAAACGTGGGTTTTTCCTCTTTTTTTTTTTGTTTTTTTTGTTTTGTTTTTTTTTCCGTTTTTAGTCGCATAGCAAAGTGTTGGCGGTTTACCGTCCATAAAAACGATTTGAGCACCCCCAGTCAAACGTGTTTAACACACATGATGATAAGAGCGTTTGGACGGGCTTCATCGATGAATATCCTCACATATATTCACATAAAAGATCACTCAAAATAGTATTATCATGACGCTTTATTTTTGTCCTCAACAACAAACGAAGTTATGTTTTATAATGTAGACATGCTATTTTCACAGAAAAACAAATAATGAAATAAAAAAAATAGTACTTTAGTAGATCTCCCCTTTCTAGAAAGTGCGTTGCTCAAAATGACGGGGGGGGGGGGGGGGGGGGGGGGGGGGGGGGGGGTCTTTTTGTGTGGGGAATTTGTGTGTGTATGCGTCGCTCAAAATGAGGGGGATTTTTTTTTTTTTAACAGGGGGAAGGGGGTGGAAGAGGGGGAGGAGGAGTGCACTGGCAAAGGGAGATCTACGCGTTCGTTCGAACACATTTCTAGTATTGATATTTAAAGTGAATATCAAAGATTCGTAAACAAAAGCAACTTTTCTTTAGGAATTATAAAGAATTACAAAGTAAATTAGATGAAGGAAAAACCCAATTATCACACAATATCAAATAAAATTACTTGACATGTGTCAATGAGAAAACACTTTGAGAAACCATCACGTACTTGTGTCAAAGTTAATAAAAAGAAAAGAAGCTACCCTCCAAGGGATGAAAATTAAATGCAATGTAAGTTGTTTGAAAAAAAATCAAAGGAACAATTAGAATCTTTTAAAATAAAATGTAAATGAAATTAAATAGACATTTTACATACATGTCGAAGGGATGTAAGCATTCACAGTTTCCAGTCCAGGACGTTTGTGTGCTAAAGCCATGCATATATCGTTTTTTTTTCTTTAATAACGAGAAACATAATTAATACTATCCGCTCTTCACGGACTTTTACTATGGAATGTGAATAAGCACAAAAAACACACTTCTAATAACATGAAAATAAAGTAGACAGATTTTTCAGGGTCTTCTTTCACAAATGCTGATGATTGTTTCACTCAGTGAAAATGGAGCAGCGATGGTTAATCGTAGAATATATTTAAAAATAAGAAAAAAAAAGATTGTGCAGTATGAAACGAAATGTTCACAATGTGGAATCAACGAACGAAAAATATTAAGGATAGCCTTAAATATTATGTCCCATTAATATCCGCAATATGGATGCAAAGTTCTCAAGAACATCAATATGAAGCGCACACACACAACTAATATAAATGGCTGCAATGACATATAAAAGTAAAAGACTAAATGTTCGTAAATATAAAGACGAACGTTTCTAATACAGGTGCGATCATTGTCAGAAAGCGCCGTGACGAGCATGACGGGCGTGTTCAAACGTCCAGCACAATATCGTAATGCCCGTGACGAGCGTGTTCAAACGTCCAGCACAATATCGTAATGCCCCGTGACGAGCGTGTTCAAACGTCCAGCACAATATCGTAATGCCCCGTGACGAGCGTGTTCAAACGTCCAGCACAATATCGTAATGCCCCGTGTCGAGCGTGTTCAAACGTCCAGCACAATATCGTAATGCCCCGTGACGAGCGTGTTCAAACGTCCAGCACAATATCGTAATGCCCCGTGACGAGCGTGTTCAAACGTCCAGCACAATATCGTAATGCCCCCCCGTGACGAGCGTGTTCAAACGTCCAGCACAATATCGTAATGCCCCGTGACGAGCGTGTTCAAACGTCCGCCACAACATCGAAAGCACTGTGACGAGCGTGTTTAAATGTCCAGCACAACATCAAAATGCCCATGGGGGGAATGTAGCAGGCATGAGATGCCTGTGGACATACTTTGTTTGTTTCTCGTTTTCCTGGTTCCAGCGGGGTACAAAGGTTTATAAGGAACCCAGTAATCGGGAAAGTTCGAGTCGAGTTGGTCTTTCCACACAAACACGGTGCACTTGCACAGAGTTGCAAATGCTGAAATTTCGAGGTCAGTGCCCCAGTGAGGTCCCGAAGCCTTTCCTGGAGTTGCTGGTGTGTCCATACCTCGCGACAAGTACTGTTCAGGTTCTTCTTGGAGGATGCATCTGAAGACTCCCGATGGATCAGACTTCATGTATTCCGTGATTCCGCGTCTTACAGCTGGGTGGTTTGTTTCATCTCCAGTCACGAAATAACTGAAAGAACGGAACAGGCAGTTTTCCGTCGCCCTTTTTTTTGCAAGTTTTTGTGCTCTTTGGTAGCGAGAAAGATGAAAATTGTTTCTGTGTCCCAAACTTTGGACTATTCTTCCAGCTGCCCTTAGAAATCCCCAGCAACGTCGCCATCGTTTTCATCTCCTGTTCGTCAGGTGCAGGGAATTGGTATCGAACTTCTTCTGGGCGCACAACGTGCTTCTTCTTTAGTGCTTCTCCTGCCTCTGCATGTCTGCACATGTTTTCAAACGCGAAACTGACACAGCTCGCTTCGCACCGTCCAGATATGCAGTGTTCACATGCGTTATTTTTATAATGACATATGGCCCTGAAAAGTGGGGATCAAGCTCTTCGAATCAAGCTCTGTGTCGTTTTCTTGAAAGATTTTCCGCAGCTCCGCAGCTGCCAGGTCCAACTCGTCTTCGTCTTCAATCGAACAATCGATGCGAGGTTTACACCCAATGCTGACTCATATGGTGAATATTTTGTTGACCTCGGGGTGTGCCAGCGCATCCCTCTCAGAACTTGATTTAAAAAACTTTTGGCCAGTCACCTTTGTGCTCCGTCAGTTTTCTCAGACCACTCTTGGCGCAAGCATTCATTCTCTCAGTCAGTCCATTTGTCTGAAAAAAGAAACCACAAAAAAGTGTATCCATTACATATGGTATAATCATAGGGAATCATATCTATAGTCCCACAGCTCTATATTCCCACACTATGTTTTTTGGTGCTGTGGAAGTAGAGCTGTGGGACTACAGAACTGTGGGATTAAAGAGTGTGGGATTAGATGTAAGAACAAAGAGTTGTGGGATTATAGAGCGTTTTTCATTTCAGATTGACTCTGTAATCCCACACTGATGTAAGTAACTGTCCAAGCCGCACCGCTGGGATATAATCATTCCCCATACAATGTACTGCTACGATAGCGCTTTCGACATGGTATCTATTGGGAAAAAAAAAAAATCAAAACGTCCAGAAATGAGCGAAAATATCAACGGTTTTGTGTTTTGAGTTCGAACCCCGCACTCGGCGAGACCTTAACCTTAAAGAAAAGCCAAGACGATACAACGAAAGATTATTAGGTCTCTCGAACTCGTACACTGAATTTGATTACGATTGACCAAATGCGATGATATGAAATAAGGGGTGCGGCCGTACGGATGGACGGACATACGGACGGATAGACAAAGCCAAAATCAGTAGATCCTGATTTTGCTCGGGAGCTAAAAAAAACAGAAAACAAAAAAAAAACAACAACAACAAACAAGAACAACCGTGAATGCACGATAAACACCCCCATCACCGTCTCAGGATCATGTGTACAAAACTTTGTGATAATCGGTTTAGCCGTTTAAGAGATATGGCGATTGTAAAAAGTCTGACGGATGAACAGACAGACGGGCGTTCCAAAGTGAAAACAATACACCTGCTGACGAAATAACAATGTGTGACTATAGAGTCTATTTGTAATTTACAAACGCTCTATATCCCCACAACTCTATAGTCCCGCAGCTCTTTCACCCCACAGTCTATAATCTCTCAAAACTCTGGGACTATAGAGCCATGGGACTAGAAAGCCGTGAGACTGTAGAGATTTGGGATTATAGACATGTGGGAGTAAAAAGCTGTGAGATTATTAGAGTGCCTCCCAATCATAGATTTTGGCAGAGGCAGTATTATCACAAGATGTTTGTATTTCTCAGTCCTGACAGATTTTTGGGGCCTTCTGCGAACGAGAGCATGTGTGTTCATGCTTGCATTTGTGCCTGCGTTATTATCCACAAGAGGCGTGGTGGTGCAGTGGTATAGTGCATTGTACTCTTCGGATGAGACTTTATATCGAGGTCCCTTTTGTGCGTGAGATTCGAACCAGCGCATGTTGAAATCGCAAGCTGATGCTCTACACTACTGAGCTTCATCCCCGGCTTCGCTGTCCCAACTCCCAATACAGGGTTTTGAAAAAGGCTATAGGTGTGCTCAGTGGTTATGAGGAGCCGGGATAGCTCAGTCGGTTAGAGCGTGCGCTGGCAACCTGATTGTCTCTGGTTCGAATCCCGGATTGGTCAATGTGTGGCCTTATTAATTCTCCCATAACTGAACTGGGTCACTGGTTTCAGTATAATGTGACCAGTCGTCGCGAAATACCGAAAGGTGAAAATGATGTAAACCCAATATTCAAAAAGATAGACTTAATTGACTGAGTTGTGTAGCCTAGCAGAGAGAGAGAGAGAGAGAGAGAGAGAGGAGAGAGAGAGAGAGAGAGAGAGAGAGAGAGAGAGAGAGAGAGAGAGAGAGAGAGAGAGATAGAGAGAGAGATAACAAACAGGTATAGAGAGAACAGTCGTTGCTATAAAGAGAGATAGAAGACGTTGATAGGCTTATAAGAGAGAGAGAGAGAGAGAGAGAGAGAGAGAGACGTAGACACAAGGAACAAATGGACATTTTTTAAGAGAAAAATGAGAGAGAGAGAGAGAGAGAGAGAGAGAGAGAGAGAGAGAGAGAGAGAGAGAGAGAGAGAGAGAGAGAGAGAGAGAGAGAGAGTCACCTGAGGGTGGAATGCGGTGGATGTCTTGTGGTTGATGCCATGACCGTTGCAGTAGTCGTCAAAAGTCTTGTTGCAAAACTCCTTGCCTTGGTCCGTGATTACAATTGCAGGAAAGCCCCAATGGCTGCACATTTCATCGAAAATATCGACGATTCCACGCGCTTCCTTTGTTTTTAGGGGAGCAGCTTCCACATATTTGGTTAGGTAATCGACAGCCACACAGAAGGTACTCCAAAAATCGTCACCTCTGGGCAGTTTGGTTAAGTCATACCCCACATACGGGAAGGACGTTGAGGAGGTCGAACTGGCCGTAGTGGAGCATTTTGAGTTTCAAATCTTGCACTTTTCTGACACTTTTCACAACCTTTGACAAATTGTTTCACGTCCTCAAACATATTGTTCCAATAATATGCTGAATTCACTCGTTCGTGTGTAGCATTGACGCCCATATGATCCGTGTCGTGCACCCTTTTCAGAATTCCAAGTTCATCACCTTTTCTTGCAACCTCTCTTATGCTTTCTTTACCCACGTAAAACAACCGATTGTCCTTTACAACAAAAGCTTTACTTTTCCTGCGTAGAGCATCTTTGGCGTTCTTTTGGTTTACCTTTTCGCCAAATTTCGGAAACACTTTATTCTCAATATAATACACAAGATTATGGTAAGTTTTGTCGCTAAAGCCACCATAAACGTACTCGGTCATCTTGAAGTGAAAAACTGAACAATAGACTTATTGCATGCCACAAATGAATCATTTTTACGTTGATTGACGTAACATGCCCCGCCTCCTGTGATGAAATTGGTCAAACCAGAAGAAGAAATAAGCTAGATTCAACAGCATTCTGTCTACGTGACTGCACGCTTTTACTCTTTAAAATGTTGCAATTTTAAGCACTTTTGTCGGTGCTTTTAACACTAAAGAAACTTTCGGGTGTGCCGCTTTTTTCTTTGAAGATATACAGAAATAACACATTTAAGAGAAGCATGTTTAGATATTGAGCATCAGTTGGACAAAGAGACCGATTCTTTTTGATCTTTACTACAGAGAAGGAATCGAAATACCGACAGACGATAAAAGCCATCCGTATCTTTCGCTCGCCCTTTCGCCCTTTCACTCCTACTACTACTCTCTCTCTCTCTCTCTCTCTCTCTCTCTCTCTCTCTCTCTCTCTCCCGCGGTGGCCTGACGGATAAGGCGTCCGTCTCGTGGTTGAGAGGTGGGTGGTTTGATCCCCGGCCGAGCCATACCTAAGACTTCAAAATTGGCATTCTAGTGGCTCCCCATCTGGCGTCTGGTATTATGGGGTAAGTGCTAGGTCTGGTTGGCCCGGTGTCAGCATTATGTGACTGGGTGAGACTAGAAGTCTGTGCTGCAACTTCTATCTCAAGTGTGGCACACCTTAACTGTCTAATTAGCACCGTCGTTGTACGAACTCCTCTGTAGCATAATCCAATAACTGACCAAGCATGGTACCATTCAGACCAAAACTGTGGATTTCTATAAGGTGCAATGGGACAGACAGACACCACTGACCCAAGTAGAACATCAGCGTCAGGATCTTTTTTACTTCCAAAACGCCCATGACCTCCTCTGTAGCATAACCCATCAACTCACCAAGTTTGGTGCCAATCGGATCAAAACTGTGGACGTGGCACATGATAATGTCGAGGCAGCATCGCCCCTAGATGATTCCGGGGGTTTTCAATAGAGTGCCCATAAGGCCTCCGTGGCAAAAGCTATGGACTCACCAAGTTTGGTTCCATTGACACCAAACCTTAGACTTCTTACGGTCAACGACAGATTTCCACAGTAGCGACACGATCTCACGCGAGGAACGACAGATTTCCACAGTAGCGACATGATCTCGCACGAGGAACGACAGATTCCACAGTAGCGACATGACCTCACGCGAGGAACGACAGACTTCCACAGTAGCGACACGATCTCACGCGAGGAACGACAGATTTCCACAGTAGTGACACACATTTCACGTGAATACTGTAGTAGCGACAGTATTTCACGCGCGACACTACTTAATACAACACTGGCGCTGCCTTGAATGTCTGGCGGCTAACGGGGGACACACTCGTTATTTACTTTGTTGAAATGTGCTTACCTGATTCCTGACCTTTGAGAAAACGGGTGTGGTGATTTGAACTTGTACTGTTGTTCTGTTTTTGAAATGAATTTGATAGCAATGTCTATGAAATCGTTGGTTAATGATGGAATTAACAATTTCATGTTTTAAATTGCCTCGCCTGTGCCTTTTCCGTCTTTGGTGGTGCCGTTGTAAGATAGCTCTAACTTGTTGTGACTAGTATATAAGAATCAACTGCAATTAAGACGTCAGGTACACAAGTACAACTAGTCTGCAATAAAGAATTCAGATGCATAGCCCCCAATGGACTGCAATAAGGAATCCAAATGCAAATGTGCCAATAGTCTGAGATAACGAAATCAGATGAATTAATACAAATCCGTACCAATGGAGAGAGCAGTGAAGAATTCAGATGTATAAGTACCAATAATTTGCAATAAAGAATTCAGAAAAAAGAAGTACCTACAGTTGCCAATAAAGTGACTGTATGCACGATTAACGACGTATACCTTAGAGGGCTAAAAAAGAAAAAAAACATAGTTGGAAGTACGTTGTCACAGTCAGGTTGAACTGAAATTCCTATTAGGGTTTGTATGGCTCATTCTTCGTACTTCGTTCTTTTGTAGCCAATTTGCAGGAGGAAGCATTTCTTCGCCATGTATGAACGCACAAATATCCAACCTATCATTATAATTCAAGTATGTGCGTGTGAGCGCGCGAGCATGTGTGTGTGTTGTGTGTGTGTGTGTGTGTGTGTGTGTGTGTGTGTGTGTGTGTGTGTGTGTGTGTGTGTGTGTGTGTCTGTCTGTCTGTCTGTCTGTCTGTCCGTCTGTCTATGTGAGCGTGTGTGTGCGTATGTGTGTGTGTGTGTGTGTGTGTGTGTGTGTGTGTGTGTGTGTGTGTGTGTGTGTGTGTGTGTGTTTCTGTCATGAATGTGTTTGTTCTGTCATGGATGTGTTATGCAATGGATGTGTGTGTGTGTGTATGTGTGTGTGTGTGTGTGTGTGTGTGTGTGTGTGTGTGTGTGTGTGTGTGTGTGTGTGTGTGTGTGTGTGTGTGTGTGTGTGTTTGTCAGTACAACTTTGAGTTAATCTGACGACAAATTGTTTCAGTCAGTCAGTCAGTCAGTCAGTGTGTGTGTGTGTGTGTGTGTGTGTGTGTGTGTGTGTGTGTGTGTGTGTGTGTGTGTGTGTGTGTTTGTTCTGTCATGGATGTGAATATTCTGTCATGGATGTCACTGTTCTATCATGGATGTCACTGTTCTGTCATGGATGTCACTGTTCTCTCATGCATGTGTTCCGTCATGGATATCATTGTTCTGTCATGGATGTGACTGTTGTGCCATGGATGTGGATTTTCTGTCTGTCATGGTTGTGTATGTTCTGTCATGGATGTGTACTGTCATGGATGTGTTCTGTCATGAATGTGTTCTGTCAAGATGTGGATGTTCTTTCATGGAAGTGTTCTGTCACGGATGTGATCCGTCATGGATGTGACTGTTCTGTCATGGATGTGGCTTTCAGCCTCAGGAGCCAGTCCCTAGTTGGGAGCTACATCCATTCCAGAATGCACTATGTCCCCACAGCCATCTTTATCATGTAGGTCACTATAGACCTATATTCTACTGCACAGTGTAAAGAGAGGCTTTGTATACTGAGAGGCAGAAATTCCGCACACAAAACAATAAATCATGCACGAAAATCTCATTTGTCAGTTATTTAGTTTAAAAACTTGGTAACAACTTAAACAAACCAATTCCGCGTTAGAAAATTTGATTGAAAAGAGCATGTGTGAACAGAAAAAAAGAAATGACCTGAATCAATTTCACAAGCAACTGTCAAATATGGCTATTGCACAGCATAAACCATCTTTCAAAAGAGATGATTCTGTCAATATCTGGTGTATCCACCATTGGCAGCTACACACGCTCGAAGACGCCAAGGCAAGGACTGCACAAGACGTCGGATCTGCACCTGCTGGATGCTGACCCAGTGATGCTGAAGAACGGCGATCAGTTCACCTCTCGTCTGGGGCCTCGGCTGATGCTGCTCCACTCTCCTGCCGAGCGCGTCCTAAAGGTGCTCAGTGCAGTTCATGTCAGGTGACAGGGATGGCCAGAGCATCACCTCCAGTCCATTCTGCTGCAGAAACTGACGGGTTATCCAGGCACTGTGAGGTGTAGCATGATCATGCTGGAACACAAAACCTGCGTCGTCCACCATGGTGATCCAGGAGTGGAAACAGGACAGGCTGGAGAACGTGGTTCACGTAACGCTGTGCCGTGATGTTGCCATCGATCACCACGAGCTGGGATCTAAAGTTGGCGTTGATGGCACCCCACACAATCATTGAAGGGCCGCCAAACCGGTCGAGCTGCTAACACAAGGGTCATGATACCATTCTCTTCGTGTCCTGTAAATTCTGATTCTCCCATCAGCGTGGCTCATGCAAAAACATTCTTCCATGTGCGTCTTCCCAGGAAGCACCATTTGCTGCCCAATGGCGCTGGTCCTGCCTGTGTCTGTCAGTCAATACAGGGCCAACGTAGGGCCTGTGACACCTGATTCCTGCGTGTGACAGGAGTTGTCTGATGGTGCGGCTGCTGATGGGTCCCCCACGCTCCCCCCAAAGTTGCTCTAGCGGTGGCAGCAGCAGTCAGGTTTCGGTTCCTGAGGTGGGACAGGGGAATGGCTCGATCTTGTCTCTGAGTCGTCCCTCGAGGTACGCCTGGTCGAGAATGGTCAGAAACTGACCGGGTGGCTGCCAAGCGCTGTTGTAGGCAGTAGGCAGTTGTGTGGTGGGCGTTCATGGCTCTTGCCACCTGTGAGACAGATGAACCGGCCCTCAGCATCCCAACAGCGGAGTTTCGCTGATTGTTGTCTAGCTGTGGCATTTTCTTGCAGTGTGATAAAATCATTCTGGGTGTCATGCGTGTTACTTTGAACATTACGCCATGCTGGTGCACCTGAAAATGTTACGTCACGCAGATAATGCGCGTTTTTAAGATATAGTAAGAATGGGTTTTCATGTCAAGAAGTTCGCGTGTTGGATTTCCTGTGACTGGAACATCAGTAATTAGGGTCAGTAGAGTTCAGAGAGCTGCAATCAAGAGCAGAGGGAGGGCAGGAGACGAGGCAGGGGAAGAGGGGGTGTGGGGAGAGGGGGCGCTCACAGTGGTTGTGAGACATGAGGAGGAGGGAGAAAGGGGCAAAAATGTGTGATAGCGCCTTACAGTACTGAAGAAACAGTGGTCAACACAGAAATGAAGACTTGCTGCTGGTCAAGTCGTCTGCTGCAGTCAGCGCTGACTGCTTGTCGTCAGGTGATGGCGTTGTAACAAACACCATTCTTCTTCCTCAGCCACCCTGTCACATGTATTCATTGCACGCACGTCAAATGAACGCAAACTGCATCTCATTTTAGATTATTTCTTTGCACTCATCTGCATGCACACACACACACACACACCACACACACACACACACACACACACACACACACACACACACACACACACACACACACACGCACACACACACACACGCACACACATGTGCACTCGTACATTAATGCACAG
>JADBJO010006099.1:22500-27500 GCA_016801955.1 Conus betulinus
GTGGGTGGTAGGGAGTATGTGTGTGTAAAAGCGCTTAAGTGTGTGCTCTTTGAAAAGAACAAGTTATGTTTCCTTAAAGAAATCAGTTTGCGCTTTCTCTGTGAAGGTCCAATATGTTTTATTCCTATTGCCAAAAAATAACCATTCACACCGGAATGTTAGCGAGCATTTGGTTTTACTACCCCCATTTGGAAGAATAATTAGGAGAAGGTGATTCTCAGGGAAAGACATTATGGCACAGAGAAAGACAGTATGACACACAGGGAAAGAAAGCATGACATACAGGGAAAGACAGCGTGACACAGGGAAAGATAGCATGACAAAGGGAAATACAAAACAACACAGGGACAGACAGAACAACACAGGGAAAGACAGCATGACTCACAGAGAAAGACAGCATAGCACAGGGAAAGACAGTATGACACACAGGGAAAGACAGCGTGACACACAGGGAAAAGACAGCATAACACAGGGAAAGACAGCATGACACAGGGAAAGACAGCATGACACAGGGGAAGACAGAATGGCACAGGGAAAGACAGCATGACACAGGGAAAGACAGAATGACACAGGGAAAGACAGCGTGACACAGGGAAAGACAGCACGGCTCAAGAAAAGACAGCAGACACAGGGAAAGAACAGACCTATCCGCTCTGTGGGCTGGCTCCCCACCTTGCCCTTCTGCAGCCTGTCACGGGTGGTTCCAGAGACAAAAGATGCTCTATTATTCACTGAATGGTGGACAGCACATTAAATCCACGACAGGAGATCCACAGAGGATAACGAGTAAAGAACAAGTGTGTTTTCTATGTGTCTTCTCCACCAAGTGTGCGTTCTGGGCCACAGGACAATCAAGGTTGTGCGAAGACCACAATGGGTAAACTGCAACAAGATACAAGTCAGAAAACCATGGCCAGGGTTAAAACCACAGTGCCAACGACATCCACACTGACTGTTCAGATATAGAAATGCAAACGAAACGTCGACGCAAAAACTCAGCTGCTGCCACCTTCAAGCGCAAAGAAAGAAAAGGGATATAAGAAAATTTAATTAGATGGAAAAAAAACACCTAAAACTGATGTGCTTATGGAAAGAACAGATTGGAACACAAACTAGCCACGTTTCGAAACATTGTGTTTAAAACCTGTCTGAGTTATTTGGGAGTAAAACGACCAAAGGCGATGAAATGTCCTCAAATTCAGATGCCAGCGAAGGAAATCACAACGAACTGAGGAAGGCTACCTCTGCAATTGAGACGAAAGAGTTATACAAGTTCTGAAAAAATGAAAGCAAGTCACAATGTCTTTAGCAATGCAGAATCAGTAAGAAGGAGGAACAGCAAATAGAACAAAACCCTAGACTGCTTTTTAAGAAACCTCTTCCAGTTCGCCAGGCAGCTATTCCTGCAGCCAAAATTTGGGACACTCACAGCAGGAAAAAGCTTTCTTTAACATCATTTCAGAACACACTTCCCGATCCTCAGAGCGATGCAGCCCTTGGAAATCAATGGCTTGGTGCTGCGAGTGACGACGAAGAAAATTGTCATGACTAACCACCATCCGTGGATAAGGTAAAGAAAGTGGTTATAAAAAAAAAAAACCAAGAACGTAATCCTCGCCCAGACCTGATGTATGAAAGATTCAGTGTCCCTGAGAGGCTTCAAAACATGACAAGCTTGCCTTGAGGTTCTTGATGATCTGCGATGAATGGATTCCAGCTGATGGAGTGTACATTCCTAAGACCAGAGCTCGAGTGACACCATCCAGTTCAGACCAGTATCACTTCTGAACATTACAGGGGAAATCTCTCCCTCTAGTTTGGCAGCAAGACTAATTAAATTTTTTCATACAAAATGTGTGCTTTGATATGTCAGTTAAGGAAGCAGGGAAGTGAAAGCCAAGACGCAAATGCTGGGGACTGATTTGGATGATGAAACAATATTACAGAGAGAGAGAGAGAGAGAGAGAGAGAGAGAGAGAGAGAGAGAGAGAGAGAGAGAGAGAGAGAGAGAGAGAGAGAGAGATTTTTAAACTCTGCACATGAGAATGGTGTATGGACTTCAACATTAGTACACAAAGACTTATGAAATGCCATGACACGTTATCAAACCTGACCAAAACAAGCGAGGCACATAGCACCTAACCAATGAATCAGCACGTGGCAAACCAGTCCAGCCCATAATAACACGGGGCCTCTCTCCCCCTGACCAGTCCCATGCTGTCAGTGGTAACAACTCGTTTCCTGCAGTCACCTGCAGAGTGCAACAAGTCAGAGGTGATGTCCACAAGTCAGACAACATCAACGGGTCAGAGTCGTCCCGCATCAACGGTGAGGCCACCGCCCAACTCACGATACAAACGAGACTATTTTCTGCCCAGCGCGCCAACGACCCCTGTGGCAGCAGTACACGTGGGAGAGGTGCCCTTCTCTGCCCAGCACCAACAACACCTGCAGCAGCAATACCCGGGAGAGAGGTGCCCTTCTCTGCCCAGCGCCAACAACACCTGCAGTAGCAGCAACACCTGGGAGAGGTTTCCTTCTATGTCCAGCGCAAACAACACCCTGCAGCAGCACCACCACCTGGGACAAGCGCCGGGACAAGGTCATCACAGTGACGATCACTCCCACCCTGAATGTGCACTGTGTCAACACCATCACAATGCAGCAGTAAGTCAGTGAGCTCCGGACATTGCTTCCTGATGCGGACGGTCGACAATGTGATCCAGAAGCTCTCCTCTTTCCCACGACGATGCCTGATGACCCTATCTCACCAGCGTCATGTTGTGATCACTATTGCCTGATGACCCTATCTCACCAGCGTCACGTTGTGATCACTATTGGGCATGGGGTGTAAGGCAACACCCCCGTCTCCTCCACTGCAGGAAGGGGGGAGGGGGGGGGGATTCCATTGCGAAAGAACGACGCCTGAACCTCACCTAACAGGGAAGCGGCCAGGCTGTTGACGGAAATCTAGGGGCGACCATGGCAGCGACAGTGTTCCCTGTGTGCCTTGTGACTGGGAACATGGTGGGCTTGTTGTAGGCCTCAAGGAGCAGGGCGTCATGCATTACATCAGTAGGTTGGACGTCATTTGTTTGCCAGACACTTCTGTTGCTATTTTATTTTTTTATTTAGTAAATTTGCCGGACTGACGTGTAAACCCAGGGAGTATTCCACAATCACAGGTAACAAACATTGCAACTCAATGCTCACAGATGCTATGACTTTCTGAACTTCTCTCCTTCACTCAAGCTTTCTTCTTGTTCTACCACAGTATCGTGTCCCTCTCTCCCGCCCTCCCCACACTCCCGTACACTCAACTATACCAGTTTTGAAAAGAATGCTGCATTTTCCTAACACAGTTTCAACGTATTCACCTTCTGTCCTTGAAGGAATCTAATGTCCAGATGTGTACACTTTGTGTGATTCATTACACCATATGAAATGGAATGTAATCGACCTGATTATCTTTTTATATCTGTTCGTGCAGTAATTACTGTACCGACGTCTGCCCAGAGAGATGTATCTCAGACTGCGATTCCAGCCATTGCAACAGTTTGGCTTCGTTGGATCGCCTCCGTTTTTCTGCCAGTGTGTTGAAGGTGTACATGAAGGGATTAATAGCAGAGTTCAAGGGCAGTACAAATATATAGCCAGTGCTACGTTCACCTCACCAGGAATGGGAGTACCAGCCCAGTGCCAGCATCCCACACAATCCTATGGGAAACCAGCACATGAAATCTGTCACTGCCACAGTGATCAGTCGCCGGGCTATGGTCATGTCCTGTGATACTTTGGTCGTGTTGGTCTTGAAAGCATTGTTCTGGATAGATCGGTAGATGAGTGCTTGGCCAACAGAGATGAGTAAGAAGAGAATGAAATTAAGGACGATAAGTAAACTGAACGAGTACTGTTTTCCTTTAAAGTCTTGTTTCGTTACTGGTAATGGAATACAGATGCTTGTTTGGCTATAGAATTCCCAATATAACAAAAGGGGGATCAAAGGTGATAAGGCCAGAAACCAACCAATGGTCCAAGTCGTCAGACAGGCCACTGCTGCTGACATTCTCTTAAATCGCAAGGTGCTAAATGGAAAATGGAGGACCCAGAAAACGGTCCAGTGTGATCAGACAAATGATCAGAGCAGACACTTCACTGGACAACAACACACACAAAGAACCAGCCATCTTGCAGACTGTACTGTCTCTCCACGTGTCATCAAACTGCAGATATCTGCCACGGAACTGTTCATCAGCTATTCCAATGATTGTAATGTAGACACCCATCAGAAAGTCAGCCATAGTAAGGTTTAGGACAAACACACTGAATCCACCTGACGAAGTCATACTCCTTGCTATCACACGTGCACAGAAACAAAAGACATTACCACTCATCGACAGACAAGCAGTCAGCCAAAGAAACCCCCGATAGACCCATGATTGTAACAGATCTTCACATGAGGAAAGTTCGTCTTTGGGGGCTACACAAGAAACGTCATCAAATTCACCTGGTAAAATCTGATTGCAGCATATTCTATAGTTGTATGTCGAAATAGATTTCAAATGGTCAAGGTCTTCGAACATGTTTATTGGAAAAATTACGACTGGACTACCATCCATGTACAGCGCAGTTAGCATGTTGGTACAGACATTGACAGCTATAAACAATGCAGTTACAAAACCAGACTGGTGTACAAAAAAAGTACATACGAACTCTGATAAGTGTACAAAAAGTATCAACTCTGCTAGGTGTACAAAAGGGAGTTCATGTGGCAAGCATGTGACACAAGGGGAGTGCTGGTGCTCCAACAGACAGGAAAGCGTAAAGGAGTGGTGATGGTGAATGACAACTGTTTCTGGCACAATGTTCATTGCATGGCTCCTTTACCCTTTTCATTCTCCACCAGAAGACGCCTGTCATGTCACTGTGAACTTTCAGGTCTGCGCATCGTTACTCAGTTCTCTCTCTCTCTCTCTCTCTCTCTCTCTCTCTCTCTCTCT
>JADBJO010006099.1:32500-35000 GCA_016801955.1 Conus betulinus
TACAAAGCATATCATGAGATGGAAGAGATGAAGAGTCTGGATGAGAGTGAAGCGGATCAGTGCAGCCCTAGAGAATTGCAGGCGCTGGCAGGTAATCAGTGTATAGACACTAAAACAATAAATGCACACACATGTGCCTCTTTCTGTAGATCATTCTGTCACAAGAAATAAACAATAAATGCCCAAACGTGTGCCTTTTTTCTGTAGATCATTCTGTCATAAGAAATAAACAATAAATGCACAAACATGTGCGCTTTCCTATAATTCATTCTATCATAAGAAATAAACAATAAATGCACAAACATGTGCCCTTTTCTATAATTCATTCTGTCATAAGAAATAAACAATAAATGCACAAACATGTGCCCTTTTCTATAAATTCATTCTATCATAAGAAAAATAAACAATAAATGCACAAACATGTGCCTTTTTCTATAATTCATTCTGTCACGAGAAATAAACATAGAGATTTTTTTTAATTAATGAATGTACTTGTACTGACATAAATAAAAAGAGGAATAATGCCATGCTATGAAGGTACGGATGAGTGAGTGCTACTACGACGAGAGGTCGGGTTGTTGAGTGAAATTGTACCGATTCTAGTCATCAAAGTCAAGCTGGTGATAAACAATTCACTCGTGTCTTCAATCCTATTCCTGTGTTGTATCAAAAATCTATTTTCTGTCTGTCTGTCTGTCTGTCCGTCTGTCCGTCTATCTGTCTGTCTGTGTCTGTCTGTCTGTCTCTCTCTCTCTCTCTCTCTCTCTCTCTCTCTCTCTCTCTCTCTCTCTCTCTCGCTCTCTCTCTCTCTCTAAGTGCACGCGTGCATGTGTGTGTGTGTGTGTGTGTGTGAAATTTATATGGTTATGTTTCAGTGTGGTATCCATTGGCAAAACAGGAGCATCAACATTGTTTTGAAATGGCTATAAAAAAAAACAACAACACAAAATCAAAAACAAAATCTTGCATCATAAAATGAACATTATCGACAGAGATTAAAGAAGGTAAAACATTTCTATAATCCAAACGAACCAAAATGAGAAACCAGTGATCTTGAAAAATCCGTTTGTAATAGCCCTGATAAGTGAAAACAAATTCCTATGCAAAAGAGTCAGTTTCACAACAGAAAGGAAGAAAAGAAGTCAACTAAGCTTTTGAAACTAAATAACAACCACAGAGCACATGAAACCATCACAGGCAACATAAAAACCTGACAACATTCAGTCATTTAATACACAGTTTTGACTAGAACTGTGCTAAGAAACACTGGCTCAAGACTCGGTTGTAAGGGAGATAAGCAAAATTTCATGTTTCCCCTTTATAGAAGAAAGCGCGCCCGAGTTGCGTGCCTTTCCGCCACGTGTTCCCGCACAAAACAATAGAATCGACGCGCTTAAATGTGAATCATTGTAGTCCAGCCGACAACACCAAGCGAGTTGCGTGCCTCACGAAAGAAAAGCTCAAAAACACACGTGTGTCCCGCACGAAAACATTTCTATAATCCAAACGAACCAAAATGAGAAACAGTGATCTTGAAAAATCCGTTTGTAATAAGCCCTGATAAGTGAAAACAAATTCCTATGCAAAAGAGTCCAGTTTCACAACAGAAAGAAAGAAAAGAAGTCAACTAAGCTTTGAAACTAAATAACAACCACAGAGCACATGAAACCATCACAGGCAACATAAAAACCTGACAACATTCAGTCATTTAATACACAGTTTTGACTAGAACTGTGCTAAGAAACACTGGCTCAAGACGTCGGTTGTAAGGGAGATAAGCAAAATTTCATGTTCCCCTTTATAGAAGAAAGCCGCCCGAGTTGCGTGCCTTTCCGCACACGTATCTCCTGCACAAACAATAGAATCGACGCGCTTAAATGTGAATCATTGTAGTCCAGCCGACAACACCAAGCCTTTTGAGGGCTGTCAAACTCACGAAAGAAAAGGAAAAAGTCACATCACGAAGCAAAGTCTGGCCACTGAGCCAGGAAAAACACCATATTCTGAAAAAAAGAAACAAACAAAAATTCGGATATGACATGGCATTTTGATCACACACTTGGATGTGTGTGTGTGTGTGTGTGTGTGTGTGTGTGTGTGTGTGTGTGTGTGTGCGTGCGTGCGTGCGTGCGTGTGTGTGTGTGCGTGTGTGTGTGTGTGTGTGTGTGTGTGTGTGTGTGTGTGTGCAGCACTAATTGTACGGTCAATTGTGTGTATAGCGCATGCATCTACGTTCTTTGGATGAATACGTGTGTATTGATCTGTGCAGATATACAGCTGTGTGTGTACATAGGTGTACACTTTATTTCTGTTCCTTTGTTTCCAGTGTTTTGAATGGGTGTTTATCTCCCCCCTCACTCCCCCCCCCCCCCCCCCCCCCCCCCCCCACCCACCCACCCCACCCCTCCTCCAACTCACACTCACCGTGCAATGTCTGTATGTTTTCCAGCAGATGGACTTGCTTGCTGAAGTTAGTGTTTTGTCGTTTGATGCATGGCGT
>JADBJO010006099.1:40000-42500 GCA_016801955.1 Conus betulinus
TTAAGTCAAGTCACTGGGCATTTATTACCCCCAAACATTTCTCCTCCGGCACTCTAGATGCTTGTTACTCCCAGACACTTTCTCATCCGTGGACATTTTGTCATTTGAGCATTTTGTTTCACCAATGGACTTTCGGTTAGGCTAAAATTTTGTCACCGTGGGGTTTGGGCAAGTTGAAAGTTTGTCCCCGATGGGCATTTTGACACCTCTGGATATTCTGTTTACTCTACTATATTTTGTCACTCTTGCACATCTTGGCACTCCCCAGACATTTGTCACCTCTAGACATTTTGTCACTTGTGGTCAATTTGTCTCCCTGAAAACGTTGTCATCTTATATATATATATATATATATATATATATATATATATATATATATATATATATATATATATATATATACATAATGCTGAACAATTAAGTAGTGGGGGAAAACAAATGCAGGTTAACAATTCTTCCATCATTATAATAATGACTTGGCAAAGATTTGAAATTGAGAGGAGAAAAAAAAATTGAAGATGAAGTAATTGGAAAATGTATATCATGAATATTAAAACCCTTCACTAGCTGCATGAGGAAACTATCGCAATCCCTCTCGAAGACAGATCTATATGTATCACCTGCTCCGAGGCCTTTCGTCCGCTGGATCGGACTCATCAGGGAGACACGGCTGATTGTGTCTGTGCTCTTGGCGTCAGATAGAGACACACTACAGTCCATAATTCTGTGGTGTTCCGACCGCCAAGGGTTCGAAAAAGAATCCAACAGCACCCCCAAAGCAGCCAGCGAAAGGTAGTAGTACTATACACTGTTATGTGTGTGTGTGTGTGTGTGTGTGTGTGTGTGTGTGTGTGTGTGTGTGTGTGTGTGTGTGTGTATTCATGTAAGCGCGCGCGCGCGTGTGTGTGTGGTGTGAGTGTGTGTGTGTGTGTGTGTGTGTGTGTGTGTGTGTGTGTGTGTGTGTGTGTGTGTGTGTGTTTACTGATGCGCATTTGTTACCTCTGAATATTTTGTCAGTCCTGGGTATTTGATTGTCCCCTTTACTTTGTGACTTCCGAAAATTTTGTAACAAATAGACATTTTACTATCAATGATATTTTGTTACTCCTGGCTATTTTACTTTCTGTGCAGTTTTGTTCATTCCAGGACATTTATCACCCCTAAAATTTTGCCACCACGGAAACTTATTACTCATAGATCTTTTGTACGCATTTTGTCACCAATGGTAATTTAGCTAAATGGTAAGGTTGTCACTTCTTAGTATGTTGTCATCTTTTTTTTCGCACATTTTCACCGCTGAATACTTTGTCACTCTCGCAAATTTGTTACTGTTGAACATTTTGTCACCTCTGGACATTCTTTCACTCGCGACCATTTTGTCTCCATATAGATTTTGTCACGTTTGCGTATTTTGTCAACCGTACACACATTGACACCCCGATATGTGTGAACGAGTGAGAGTTTTCTCCCTGTGAACACACTGTCATTTCTTTATCCATTGTCCCTCGGGGGGAAAAAAAGAGGGTGAGGGATTTCACCTCGATATACACCGCAATATATCCTGTTGTCTCTCACCATTCGTTTTATCCTGTTGTCCCCCTCATCATTCGTTTTATCTTTACCCAGCTTATCACTTTCACAGTATTCACTACACTCAGCTTTTCATCCAACATTTCTCATCACCCTACAAAGTTGATCGTTTTTACAGCATACTGCACGACACAGTCAGGCATTCGTAAGTTTTATCACCCAAAACAGTTGGGGAAAAAAAACTTACACAGTTAACCTGTGCACGCATTTTATTAAGCAGCCTAGTTTATTTTCTACAGGGTTTTCCACGGTCAGGGAGTGTGGAGCCTTTATCATCCTAAGCACTGCCAGCGGCGCTGTCTATCATCATGAACACTGTCTACTATACAGTGGACACGATTATCTATACAGGTTTTCATCCTCAACACGATTATCTATACAGTTTATCACCCTCAACACGATTATCTATACAGTGTATCACCTTCAGCACGGTCATCTACACAGTCTACAATACTAAACACTGTTATGTATATAGTTTATCATAGTCATCACTTTCATCTATACAGTTTATCGTACTATGTTTATCATAGTCAACACTTTC
This sequence comes from Conus betulinus, assembly GCA_016801955.1. Taxonomy (NCBI): domain Eukaryota; kingdom Metazoa; phylum Mollusca; class Gastropoda; order Neogastropoda; family Conidae; genus Conus; species Conus betulinus. The sequence continues at coordinate 42,132 of JADBJO010006099.1, forward strand.
ATCTATACAGTTTATCATTACAAAACACTGTTATGTATATAGTCTATCATACTCAACACTTTACACTTTATCATTCTAAGCAATGTCGTTATGTATATAGTCTATCATACTCAACACTTTACACTTTATCATTCTAAGCAATGTCATCTACACAGTTTCTCACCTTCAACACTCTCGTTTATACAGTTTATCACTCTGAAGAGTGTCATCTATAGAGTTTATCATCCTGAACAGTGTGATCTACACAGTTTGTCATCATGAAGAGTATCATCTGCACAGTTTGTCATCCTAAACGGTGTGATTATACAGCTCATCATCTTCAACACTGTCACCTGTATAGTTTAACATCCTGAACAGTGTCATGTATAC
>JADBJO010006099.1:52500-60000 GCA_016801955.1 Conus betulinus
GACAGATAGAAAGGTAGATAGATAGGCAGACAGACATATAGCTAGATAGATGGATTGACAGTCAGACAGACAGACAGATATGTATGCTGCAGTCAAACATAAAAAAGACCACAAAGCCAACATGACTAAACAGTTATTTTTATTCAAACGTTGGAAAGACCAACCCCTAACCATACATGTAAGAACAATACAAACACCGACTGAACGACACAATGACACTCAGCCCAGGACGTAATCATTCACCTAGACTATAGTCTGTTTCTTAACAACATTTCAGCTTGTGAATCAATGCCACATTCTTGTTCATTTGGGTTTTTTTTTTTTCCAATTAAAAACAAGACAAAGTTCTAAAAGTTACAGTTAATAATGTGTTTAAGCAATACAAGGTAACAATCCGTGTTGGCAAAGAACGTTTCATAATGAACAAAGCACACATGTGTACGTTAAAAATACATGACTATAATCATTTAATAATGTGCTTAAATCAATACAAGGTAACAATCCGCATTGACAAATAACGTTTCATAATGGGCACATAGCACACATGTTCGTTCTTTCATCTACAAATAATTTTTTTTCCCTTCCAATGAAACATTAAAAATACTAAGTATGTAAGTAAGTAAATAAGTAAGCAGCAAATAATAGGTAAGTAGGTCAATAAATAAAAGATGTAAGTAAATAAAATACATGAAAATAAATAAGTAATAAATAAACAAGTAAAGCTGAATATAATGTGGCATTCGGAATGCAGTGTAAACATAAGCTGTACCCTGTGTGAAAACACTTTCCGTCTTCCTGATGCAAGGGGAAGAATGTATTGAAACTAAGCCAGTGAACAGCGGACGCTTTTCTTTCTTTGTTGTTGTTAATCATCATGATACAAATTTTCAGCAGGTGCGTTCATTCCCAATCACCACGAGTCAGATTGTTTGCAGACAGTTCATTCACGTCCAGTCATCACAAAGTCAAAGCGCATGCATTTGTCCATATTAGCCCCAGCTGACCATGGTCAAAGCAGATTTCATTCATCCATATTTGATCTATCTCACGTCAAAGTAGATTTTGTTCATTCACATTTGACCCAATTCACGTCAAAGCAGATTTCATTAGGTAACACTCACGTTTGACCCAATTCACTTCAAAGCATATTCATTATTCATTCACATTTGACCCACTTCACGTCAAAACAGATTTATTCATTCCTGTTTGACCCCAATTTGTGTCAAAGCTGATTTCATTCATTCACACTTGGCCCAATTCACGTCAGACTTTATTCAGACATATTTTGACCTAACTCACGTCAAAGCAGAATTATTCGTTCATATTTGACCCCCAATTTATGTCAAAGACGATTGATTTTTTTCCATCCATATTTGACTCAATTCATGTTAAAGCAGATTTATTCATTAATATCTGACCCTATTCACGTCAAAGCACATTTATTCATTCATATTTGACCCTATTCACATCCAAAGCACATTATTCATTCATATCTGACCCTATTCACGTCAAAGCACATTTATTCATTCATATTTGACCCCATTCACGTCAAAGCACCTCGATTATTTCATATTCAGCTCACGACAGTTATCTGCAGATCACTGAATCAGACTTGACAAAAGATAAGAGGGAAATGGAAATGAGAAAGTGAGCAACACCATAATGCCTTTCTTTTTCCATTGGTAGTTTTATGCTACACACAGACGCAAAAATGCATTGAGCATAGGTGTGAACAGTCGTGCACGCACAAATCAAATATTTTTTCAAAGCGATGAAACAGTCAAAACAAGACAAAGTATATAAACATTACAAAGAGACAACAACATTGAATTTAAACACATTTCAAGTATTCAAGGATATGAAAATATTCATACCTTGTGTGTGTGATATAACCATGCATTACATGAAGAGTTCAACAAACCATGATGAATTTACTGTTGCTGCAAGAAGAATACTGACTCCCCAAAGTACAGGCTGATAAATAAACAAAAAAAACAACAAAAACACAACAAACAAGAGCTTCCTAATGGGCCTGCGTGTTGGCATGGCTTGCTATGACCAGACTGGCTTTAAAAAAAAACCACCTCGACCAACTCACCAGTGAAGATGCCACTCTCCACTGATCATCTGTACAGGCATCTTCATCAGACCAGCTATGAAACAGCAACTCTTTACTGATCATCCTCAAAACCATCTCCATCAGCTTCAGAGTGAAACGCAAAACTCTAAACTGATAATATCAAAACCGACAACCCCAACTGATACTAACTAAACTGACAACTCTAAACTGATAATATCAAAAACCGACACCCCAAACCGATACTAACTAAAAAACTGACAACTCTAAACTGATATATATAAAAAACCGACAACCCCCAAACCGATACTAACTAAACTGACAACTCTAAACTGATAATATCTGAACTGACAACTCTAAACTGATAATATCTTAACTGACAACTCTAAACTGATAATATCTGAACTGACAGCTCTAAACTGGTATTATCTAAACTGCCAACTCTAAACTGGTATTATCTAAACTGACAACTCTAAACTGATAATGTCTACCAAAAAAATGCCGCGGACAAACGACCTGAAAACTGGACTAGGTGGACAACACAGAGGATTTATTGGGATGGGCAGCATGTGGTCCTGACGGGATTGGTTGGACAATATAGACTCGAACTGGGTGGATGGACATGAAAGACTGGACTGGATGGACAACATGAAATTTTAGACTGGATGGACAACATGGACAGGATGGACAACATGAAGGACTGGATGGACAACATGAAGGACAGGATGGACACCATGAAGGACAACATGGACTGGATGCACAACATGAAGGACTGGATGGACAACATGAATGGACTGGACTGGATGGACAACATGAAGGACTGATGGACAACATGATGAAGGACTGGATGGACAACATGATGGACTGGATGGACAACATGATGGACTGGACTGGATGGACAACATGATGGACTGGGTGGACAACATGAAGGACTGGATGGACAACATGAAGGACTGGACTGGATGGACAACATGAAGGACTGGATGGACTGGATGGACAACATGGAGGACTGGATGGGACAAAATGAAGGACTGGATGGACAACATGAAGGACTGGGTGGACAACATGAAGGACTGGACTGGATGGACAACATGGAAGGACTGGGTGGACAACATGAAGGACTGGGTGGACAACATGAAGGACTGGACGGACAATATGAAGGACTGGACTGGATGGACAACATGAAGGACTGGAGGTTGGTGGACAACATGAAGGACTGGACTGGATGAACAACATGAAGGACTGGATGGACAACATGAAGACTGGACTGGATGGACAACATGAAGGACTGGACTGGATGGACAACATGAAGGACTGGACGGACAACATGAACGACTGGACTGGTTACAACGCCTCTGCCCTGTTGCTCATAACTGAGGCCAGGTCCCTGAGTATCCCAAGTGTTGGTCACGTCACACCTCCGATCTATTGCCACGCTAAAAGGAGTAATGTCAAACACACACACACACACACACTTCAGTTGACCCATGTGTTCAATGGCTGTCTTCCTCCTGGGGCTGCGACTACTGAGTCACAAGTCGGCTTACGTCAGTCAGTTTGTGATGTCACCAGTAAGAAGATGAAACAACAGAAGAGGAGAAGGAGAAATTATATAAACCCAAAGGGCACTACGTTCGAACATGAGAGAGAGAGAGAGAGAGAGAGAGAGAGAGAGAGAGAGAGAGAGAGTATGAGTGTAATGTGTTTAAAAAGATTAGGTGCTAGAGCTCGTATGTTTTTGACGTTCTTGTTTTTGATACATTCCTGACCGCCAGTTTGACAAACTTGCTGTCGATTGAAACAGACACGTTCTTGTTAACCTCAGGTTAGGCCAACTTTGCTTTCGATTACAACGGCAAATGTTTGTTCGCCTTCAATGTTTTCAATCGACCTTCTTCAATGAAAAGGCTTTGGAACCTGAGCAGTCCAGTTTAACCCCTAATATTTGTTACTTGCCAATGACGCTGTGCAACTCTGTAAACTCTTACTCAAAGAGTTAAGGAGTCTCGCTGCACGAAATAAACATTCGCTCTCCTTGTATGAAGAGATGCAGCTTTAAGATGGATGGATGGCAAAAAGGTGGACAAAGCAGAAGACAACAGGTAACAGACTCTCAACATGGGGGGCTCAGGACAGACGATTACTCCAGGTCAGACGATTACTCCAGGTCAGAGGTCAGACGATTACTCCAGGTCAGACGATTACTCCCAGCGATAGCCAGAAACAACACAGTTGAAGGACCTGTCCCTCCACGTCACCACCAGACGTCCTGTCCTGGACAGACACAGCCCCCAAGGAAAGACAAACCCTGCAGCGCTGAGGTCAGAGGTCAGCAGTCGCCTCCACTGACCCCCTCTGCTCCTCACCAACACACACACCACCCACCACCACCACCACCACACCACCCCCAGCGATGTAGATGACTCCGGCCCCGTCGGCACACACCTGTTTAGGATTGCCCAGGTCGGTGTGGTCATAGGTGTGGGTGACGTTGCCAGAACTGACCTCCATTCTGTAGACCAGGTTTCTCCAGTATTCCGACACCAGGACGTGGTTGTCCCCGTCATTGAACATGTACCGTGGTGACCCCAGTCCTGTCAGCCTGGTGCTGTCAGTCACTGCCCTGACCACGTCACCCTGTCTGGTCAGCACGTGCACAGCCGCAGGGCCGGCGTCACCTTCCCTACAGCCAGCCAACAGATGTCCGTCGCTCTGTCCAGCTATGCCCTCGTACCACCTGACAGTCCGTATCCGTGACGTCACCGTCAAACCATCCGTCACTTGGATCAGATAGATCCGTGGTCGGTGGGTCGTCACGGCTACCAAGCCGTCAGACAACAGAGCCAGGCAGAATGGGGATTCTTTCACGATCAGAGAGGCAGACACTGTGTGAGGGGGAGCCAGGCCCATCACCTTCACCTTGTTGTTGTTGCAGTCCGCCATGACTAGGGGTGTCGTCGGGCAGGCACACAATGGCGGTGATCCAAGGTTTCTCATCGTCGCCTGCTGTTGTTGATGACGTCGTAAACAGACGCTGCGGGGTCGCCGTCATGACGTCAACGGTGGGGGTGAAGGTGGTAGCAGGGGTGGGTCGGGGCAGTTGAGCTGAGGCAGGGATGTGGGTGGAGGAGGAGGTGGTGATCCTCCTGGTGTAGTGGAGGTCAGATCCTGACTGTCTTGATCTGTGGACAATCATCATCATCATTATCATCATCATCGTTGTCGTCGTCGTCAGCGAACATAATCAATTAACATCATTGTCATAATCTTCATTCTGATCACCATCATCCTGTCACCGTCTTATTCACCATGGTTGTCACTGACCTTGTCATCATCGCCATTGTCCTCGCCATCACGGTCAACATCAACAGCACTACCATCATCTTCATTGTAGCCGTCGTGCTCATGATCTCAGTCTCCACTACTATCATCATCATCATCATCATCATCATCATTTTTTGCTCTGTACAGCGTTTCGTGTACGTGGTATCTGTATTAACCCTAAAATATTTTGTTACCTCTGAATGTTTGTCACCCAACATTTTTTCTTTTCTCAACGGATATTTTGTTGCACCCGAACATTTTGCCACCCAGGACATTTTGTCACCCCTGGAGATTTTTTTTAAATTATAGGACAAATTGTTACCCCTAGATTTTTAACCATCCCTGGGCATTTTGTTATCCATAGAAATACTGTCATCCCTGGGTGTTTTGTGATCAGTGGACGTTTTGTCACCCTGAAAAAAGTTGCCACCCCGGACATCTAATCATCAAAAAACATTGATACCCCCAACTCATTATCACTACTGGGCATTTATTATTCCCGAACATTTCGTTACATCGATTATTTTCTATCCTAGACATTTTCCCACCTCTGAGCATTTCATCACCTATGTACATTTTTTGTCACAAAAAAAAAAGAAAAATTGTCACCCTTGTATAATTGCCACGCCATGGACATTTTGTCACCACCGAATATATTTTTGTTCTCTATGGACATCTTGCTGCATCTGGCCATTTTGCACACATGGACACATTTGTTACCTGTGGAATACTCTTCACCCTGGATATTTTGTCACCTGGCTGCTCCTAGCTCTAGAATAAAAGCGGAGATCCTATCTGGCAACATGTCCATCAAGAAACCATGAAAGCTGTTTACGGCTTTAGTACTGGTCCCAGTCAAGCAAGAGCAGGTCTCCCACATTGCCTGCCCAAGCTGTCACCGCACATTCCATGCATGCACTGGCTTGATCAACTACCCGCGCACCCACAGATCATCCCCCCCCCCCCCCTCTTCCTGCCCTCCTCATCTCTCAAGATGGCTTAAGTGGTTCTCAACGATTCGATGGACGTATCACAAGTGACCCGCATATCAAAATATCAATTAAACTGTGCACAACATTTCTGACTGTCCACTCCAGCCCATTTATCACTGACCATCTTCTCCGCCACATTTATCACTGACCGTCTCCTAAACCCATTTATCACCGACCATCTCATCAGCCTCATTTATCATCGACCAAGTCATCAGTCCATTTCTCACTGACCATCTCCTAAACCCCATTTCTCACTGACCATCTCCTCAGCCCCGTTTCTCACTGACCAGCAAGGTGTAACAGCTGATCCAGCTGTGTCGTGATCATCTCCAGAGCGTCCAGGTCGGGGCAGTGACGACCTTTCCTGACGCCACACAGACGTCCCTCCAACGACTCTGTCTTGACCTCCGTGCTGACGTCAGAATCTGTGGATCGGATGACATAGGCGCCGGTGCCCGTACGCTGGATGACGTCGAAACGAGGCAGGTAATGCTGATACGCGTCGAGGACCTGCTCGTCCGCGAGGACCCCGTTCAGCAACTCCTGCGTCAGAGACAGGATGTCCTGCAGGATGGTCTTCACCTTCAGCTTTTCTCTGGAAGCCTCCTGCAACAGCCTCACCTGCTCCTTCACCCACTCATTCCACTCATTCACCCCTCTGGACTTAACACCTGACTGGGGGTCAGGCAGGTTACGGATACTGTCCAGGGATGACGTGGACAGGGAAACAGAGGATCCGAGGCTGGATGTGGTGTGGCACGTGCAGCCGAAGGAGCATTCTGCAGGGACTGGGACAGCTGGTGAAGAACGTGGTCACTGGCGCTTCGGCTCCTGCAGTGAATCCCCGAGCAGACGTCGCAGTAGTACTCCTGACAATCCAGGCAGACACTGGCAGCTTGCTTGTTGGGGCAGTTCAGACACTGGACGTCTGCAGCTTTGTTCAGCTCTTGGTAAATCAGGTTTTCTAAAACGGGGTCTGTCCCCATCTGCTGGGCAAGGGCGCTGACCGTCACCTTCCGGTCCTTGGGGAGGTCCAGGTGCTGGCCACACTGTTGGCAGGCAACTCGTGGGGCCCGTTCTTGCAGCACGTCGTGCAGACACCTCCGG
>JADBJO010006099.1:65000-72500 GCA_016801955.1 Conus betulinus
CAGTGCTTCGGACATTAGTGACTATCTAATTTGAACCGGGGTTCGACCTCATACCTGGCAGCGCCACTTCCATCAGGCAGAACCATAGGCCAACGCCAGTAACCTGACCAGTGCCAGCGGTCCAACCTGACCAGTGCCAGCGGTCCAACCCGACCAGTGCCAGCTGTTGTGTTGTGACTGGTGCTTGTGAAAGTGACAGTGAAAACAAAAAGAGAAGAAAAGGAAAGACAGTGAGTCGTGGATAGTTTAAGATCACCTGGCCAGGTAAAGTAGAAAGTTCATTTATACCCGGGTTAGTTATGATGATTTAGATAAATGACTTTTTTTAAAGAAAAGATATATATATATATATATATATATATATATATATATATATGTTAAAAAATTGATTAAAATGTAAGCATTAAAATCTACAACGTTGTTTCTTGCCGGTGCAGTCGTCAGGATATGGGGGGTCAGTGCTGTCAGTGTTTTTATAGGTGTTCGCTGTCTGCCATCATGTGCAGTCAGTGTTTTACATGTGTGTTTTGATTTCTGTTCGCTGACAGAAACTTCCATTTGTGTCTGCAATTGTTAACCATTTCTATCCTGGTGTTTAGGGTTGCTAATTGTGGCTAATTGTTAGCAGAGGTGTATAGGGAAGTTAGCAGAGGTGTGTAGGGAGGCACGTTTGGGCACTAAGGTGCAGGAGAGACAGGCACAGCGTCAGGCACAGGCGAGAAGAATGCAAGGAGACTAGGGGAGTTTTCAGCAAAGTCTGCAGACCCAGTGGTGGGGCAGAAAGGAGGACAAAGGGACAATAGGTGTTTCATGTGTCACAAGAAGTGACATGTGGCGAGGGATTGTCGCATGAGGTTCCAGAAGGCAGCAGCCTTGCAAGAGGTTGATAAGGGTCGCCAGGGGAAACGACCTGCAGTGGGCACTAGGCTGAGTGGCTCTTTACCAGTGGAAGAGGGGTGGATTGGCCAGCAGAGGGTGAAAGTGGTACGGGACACTGGTTGTTCAGGTGGTGTAGTGAGAACAACGCTGGTCAAGGAAGGGGATTTGATAGGGCAAATCCAGACCTGTACTCTAATCGATGGCACTGTGAGGGAGTTCCCAGTTGCTAAGATAGAAGTACGTACCCCTTACTTCTCAGACGAGTTGTCTGCGCTGGTGATGGAGAAACCCCTTTATGATTTGGTCATTGGAAATATTCCAGGTGCAAGGGATCCAGGGGATCCTGAATTGTTGACTGCTGCAGGGGCAGCAGTTCAAACACGGAGCAAGCAAGAAGGAGGAAAAGACTGATAAACCATTAGTAGTTCCACAAGGAAGTCAGGCATAGATGCGTCGCCTGATGAGTTTAGGGCAGCGCAGGAAACAAGACCCTTCGCTTGCGAAGTCTTGGGAGTTGGCAAGAGGTGGAGAGAAACTGTGGCTAGAGGGGGCGAGACAGAATTTCTGGTGAAAGGTGGGTTGTTGTACCGAGTGTTCACCAAGGGGAAGACAGGTAAGGTGACAACTCAGTTAGAGGTACCAGCATGTTATCGTGACACTGTCATGTCAGTGGGTCACGAGTCGCTCATGGCGGGTCATCTCGGCACCGGCAAAACAGCTGACCGAATCTTTGATGATTTTCACTGGCCAGGTGCAATGGCAGACATAAAGCGGTTCTGCATGTCATGTGATGTGTGTCAAAGGTCAGCCACAAGAGGGGTGAAGAGGAAGGGCGCCTCTTAAAACAGCCCCTTTAATTGACACACCATTCAGGAGAGTGGCTATTGATCTGATTGGCCCAATCGCGCCCTGTTCCAAAGGTGGGCACAGTATGTGTTGACGCTAGTGGATTACGCGACCAGATACCCAGAAGCAGTCGTCGCACTGAAAGGCGTAGATACGCAACAGGTCGCTGAAGGGCTAGTAGACATCTTTTCTCTCGTGTGGGCGTGCCATCACAAATTCTCAGTGACAGGGGGTCACAGTCACCTCAGGCGTGATGAGGGAGGTCAACAGGCTGCTAGGGATCACACAGCTTCTCACTACCCCATACCACCCACAATGTAATGGCTTAGTGGAAAGATTCAATGGTGTGCTGAACGGCATCTTAAAGAAACTTTGTGAGGAAAGACCAGCAGATTGGGATCGCTACATTCCAGCGGCATTGTTCGCCTACAGGGAAGCCCCTCAGGAGAGCACAGGCTTTTCACCACCATTTGAGCTGCTGTATGGGCGGACAGTTAGGGGACCAGTTTGTATTCTCAAAGAGCTATGGTCCGGAGAGCAGGAGTCAGAAGAGGTCAAAACCACTTATCAGTATGTGGTGGACCTACGCAATAGGCTAGAGGAGACATGTAAGGTTGCAAGGGAAAGTTTGCAGGAGGCTAGGGTCGTGCAGAAGAAGCAAAGCAATACGACAGGAAGTTGAGGAAGCAATTTATCGAGGTGGGGGATCAAGTCCTGTTACTGCTTCCCACGGATCACAACAAGCTGCTGATGCATTGGAAAGGACCATTCACCATCACTGAAAAGGTAGATCGGGATTGCCGAATTGATGTGAATGGGAAACCAAATCTTTTCCACGCGAATTTGCTCCGCAAATATATCAGCATGAGACTCAGCACATAGGCGCAGCAGCAATCACTGATGGAGGTGAAGGAGACCCAGCAGCAGAAGAAGGGGAGATTTTGTTGCCTGAGTTTCCAGGAGAAGAGTCATACAAGGATGTGTCACTTTATGAAGTGCTAAACAGTCGGAAACAGGAGGACGTTAGGGGGCTCCTAAAACAGTATAGGGCATCCCTGTCTGATCGACCAGGCAGGACAACTCGAGACATGTACGGTGGAGTTAACATCGCAAAAACCCGTACATGTGAAAGCCTACCCGGTCCTGTATGCCACCAAACAAGTGATCGAGGAGGTGGAAAAGATGTTGGATCTTGGGGTGATTGAACCGTCCAAATCATCGTATAGTGCACCCGTCGTCCTAGTGAGGAAAAAGTCAGGTGAACATCGATTCTGTGTTGACTATAGACGTCTGAACAGTGTCACCAAGGTCGATGCAAAAGTCATACCAAACATGGAAGACTTGTTCGCTCAGGTCGCCACAAGCAAGAGCAAGTATTTCACCAGGATAGATCTGAGCAAGGGTTACTGGCAAATAGCCTTGAGCGAGGACTCAAAGGAAGTCACAGCATTCTCCACTCCTATGGGGTTATATCAGTGGCGAGTACTTCCTTTTGGTATGGTCAACGCACCTGCAGTTTTCTCTCGGATGATGAGGAAGTTATTGACGGGCTTGGAAGGCGTAGTGAACTTCATGGATGACATTCTGATAGCATCTGAGACATGGGAGGAGCATACGAGGCAGCTAGTATCAGTTTTAGAGAGGTTGAGACGAGCCAATCTCACAGTCAGACCACAAAGTGCCAGATTGGTTTTCCAAGCCTGGAGTTCCTAGGGTTTGTTGTTGGAGGCGACACGAAGCAGCCAGAAAAGGGAAAGGTGGAGAAGATGATGAATTCAGAGAGACCAAAGACCAAAACAGAGGTCAGGAGTCTGCTAGTCTTTATCGGTTTCTACAGGGAGTTTGTACCAAATTTGGCAGCAACCACGAGTCCTCTCAGCGATTTGTTTAAGGCAGGGAAACCGGCAGCGGTCGAGTGGTCAGACGCTGCAGAGCAAGCACTGCAGACAGTGCTAGAAAGACTAGGGTCCTGTCCCATCTTGAAGCTACCGGATATCTCTAAACCATTTTGTGTTGCGTACAGATGCATCAGGTGGTGGAATAGGTGCAGTGTTGTTGCCGGAGCACGAAGGGGTTGAGTTTCCTGTGAAGTATGCTAGCAGGAAGTTGACGAAGTGTGACGAAGGGTACGCAACGGTAGAGAAGGAGTGTTTGGCTGTTGTGTGGGGCCGTGCAGAAATTCCACAAATACTTGTATGGGAAAGAGTTCGTGATAGAGACTGATCATCACAACCACTCAAGTTCCTGCGGGAGGCGCAGCTGAAAAAAAAAGCAGGGTGCTGCGTTGGGCAATGGCACTGCAGCCCCTACAGGTACCGAGTTCAGTACATCCCAGGCCGACAGAATGTGGGAGCTGACTATTTAAGTCGTGTAGTCTAGCAAACTGCAACTCAGAGGAAGTCAGTCAAATCTGGGGTGTATGGCTACTTTGTAAATAATATGTGTTGATTACAGTTAGGTTGAGTGGTTATGGGTTCATTCCCATCTGGTTATGGTTCATAATTTTTTTGTGTGAGATTTGTTCATGTAAATGTGGTTATGTTTGGAGCATACAGTCGCCTGTTGAGTGATGTACTGTTTGCGATAAGTGAGGATGGAGACTCCTCAGTGAGGTGTCATGGATCGTGGTCATATTAGATTGTGCTCTTCATAGTAGCTGTGAAGAGGAGAGGTGGCAATTCCGCAGGCAGAGAGAGTGTATAGGTGCGCACAGAGTCTATTAGAAAAATGAGTTGAAATAAGGCAAAAGCGCACGTCAATGATAAACCATTGGGGTGATATTCATTAGTGATATATGCTTACAATTAGTAAACCGTCTGTTGAAAATGTTTTTGAAAAACCTTGCACGTGCAGCTGTGGTGTCAGCAAATTCGTTTTCTTTGTGACCGTTGTTTTGAGACAATGCTGAGCATAGTCTTCTGCAAGGGGGAAAATTGTCACGGACAAAGAGAAATAAAATGCTGTAATCGTGGCCAGTCGCCAGCCAGTTCAATTGGACATGAGTTCCAAACTCAAACATCCTGGTTTCCAGGCAGACGACTTCATGTGTCGCGCCGGCCAATTAGGCACGACGTAGTCCTTCACGGAGACGGCACCGTCCTGCAGAGACAGACTGAGTGGCTTGACCAACTTCTCAATAGGTCTGGCCAAACGGGTCTCTGCGTCTAGGTCAGACTGATACAGCTAATTTACAAGACCAGTGCCCACAGTTAAGTCAGACGTCGCCCTGGTTAAAGTAGGAAAGGGGGAGGTATTGTGCAGTGGGGGTGAACCTAAGTTAATTAATTAAATGACCCATTGACCACCACAGAGAGCAAGGCCGGTAGATGTTAGGGGGAAGACTTTGATTATTTGCACGTCCAATGAAATTAGAGGGGAGGTAACCTCGGCAGAAGGTGAGAAAATACTGACCAATGGTACTCGCCCTTTTGACAGGTGGGAAGAGATAAGAAAGCTAGGTGAGTGAGAGTAGTAAAAAAAAAAAGCCAGGAGACAGAGAGAGAGAGGGAGGTTCGCTGAGTAGCTCTGCACGAAAGTAAGCAGAGAGAGATGAGAGGAGGGGTGAAGAGAGCCGAGTTGAAGCAGTAGCACCTGATAAATTCTGCAGAGGAAGGACTAAAGAGAGATGTTGACAGGGAGAGTTGCTAACTGATGAAGAAAAAAAAAAAAAAAAAAAGAAAGAAAAGAAGCAAATATGTCCATTTGGTAGAGCAGACCAGAAGAGAGCGAGAGAATGCAATGTGTTAGTGCAGGGGGAGGAAAAGGAGAACAGATCAATGTCTGTTTGTTAGCAGTAGAAGAAGTAGGCAGGCATCTGGTAACACGACAAAAGGGACTGGTAGTAATTGCAGTCCACTGATGGGCAGAACCTCCTATGTTGCGATATTAATGCACTATCGCGCCCACTGATGCTCTGCAGTGCCTCGGACAGTAGTGACTAATTTGAACCGGGGTTCGACCTCATACCTGGCAGCGCCACTTCCATCAGGCAGAACCATAGGCCAACGCCAGTAACCTGACCAGTGCCAGCAGTCCCAACCTGACCAGTGCCAGCAGTCCCAACCGACCAGTGCCAGCTGTTGTGTTGTGACTGGTGCTTGGGAAAGTGACAGTGAAAACAAAAAGAGAAGAAAAGGAAAGACAGTGAGTCGTGAATAGTTTAAGATCACCTGGCCAGGTAAAGTAGAAAGTTCATTTATACCCGGGTTAGTTATGATGATTTAGATAAATGATTTTTTTAAAGAAAAAAAAAAAAAAAAAAAAAAAAATATATATATATATATATATATATATATATATATATATATATATATATATATATATATCTCGTAAGGGATGCAATCACCCACTGATTGACCAAACAGTATAATGCTGAATATATATATATATATATATATATATATATATATATATACTGTTTGGTCAATCAGTGGGTGATTGCATCCCTTACGAGATCCAAGGAAAGGTTGTTCTGCACAATTCTTAGCCGCTGACAATGCTTGGGTTATTGAACAGCAGAGCTGTTTGGTATCTTTTGATCTGATCCTCAAGCATAGGCTCAAAGATTGTCCCTTACATTTTTACTGTTTTTGCGTAATGTTTTTAGTTTTCAACAACTTTTTTTCCTCTCCAAACTTTCGTTTTGTTTAATTCTACTAACTTTCGCTGGCTGCTTTGGGGGTGCTGTTGCATTCTTTTTCGAACCCTTGGCGGTCGGAACACCACAGAATTATGGACTGTGATGTGTCTCTATCTGACGCCAAGAGCACAGACACAATCAGCCATGTCTCCCTGATAAGTCCGATCCAGCGAACGAAAGGCCTCGGAGCAGGCGACACATACAGATCTGTCTTCGGGAGAGATTGCGATAGTTTTCCTCATGCAGCTAGTGAAGGGTTTTTCATATTTATGATATACATTTTCCATTTATTTCCCCACTACTTAATTGATCAGTATATATATATATATATGCAGCTAGTGAAAGGGTTTTCATATTTACAATATACATTTTCCTATTTATTTCACTTTCAATATTTTTTTTTTCCTTTTAATTTCAAATCTTTGCCAAGTCATTAGTATAATAATGGAAAGAATGTTAACCTGCACTTTTTTTGCCCCACTACTTATTGTTCAGCATTATATAGATAGAGAGAGAGAGATTTGTGAAGTTTCAAGGAAAAGAGAGAATGTTTTATTTTTGACTCCATGTGCATTGATATTTTTCCATGACTATGTGTAGTGAAGTTACAGACTTCACCAGTGGTTTGATGTGACGAATGCATGATATATGAATGAGACTGTAAGCAAGCTATGAGTGTGTCTGGGCTGTGCGCTAGTCCTAACTCCACTGACATACCCCGAGGCTGACAGCTTCACTGTACTCCATTAGCCATGCATAAACTGCTGGTAATATATCAGTCTGACTCTGAACAGGCAATTGTGTACACAGATGGAGAGACTCTTTTGTCACATTTTTTTTTTTTTGTCTTTCACTCTCGGGGGAGATTCCAAGAACTTTCAGCTTTTCAAACTGACTTATCATCATGAAAAAACGACTATTTTTAGGAAGGTACTTCAAATGAGAGGTGTTTTTTTTTCTTTCTTTTTTTTTTTGTAAATGTAAAATTGATAATAGCACACTGAATACAACCTTTCCAGCCTGTACTTACCATTACCACACACTGTGTTTAAAAAAATGTAAGTAAAAAAGTGGTGGGCAAGTGCTTCAACAGCCAGTGCCATTTGAATGCAGGCTAAACTTGCTGATGGGCTTAT
>JADBJO010006099.1:80000-92500 GCA_016801955.1 Conus betulinus
ACACACACACACACACACACACACACACACACACACACACACACACACACACACACACACACACACACACACACACACACACACACACACACACACACACACACACACACACACACACACAGAGTTCTGTCCATCATTGTGGCCTAATAAAGCGGCAGGGGAGACATACACGCTGTTGTTGTTCTGTTCATCAGTGTGATGCCTTTCAGTTAAAAAAAAAAAAAAAAAAAAAAGTGGAAAAAAAATGCATGTACAGCGTGTAGAGTGTTCATTAGTGTAGAGTGCGTCAGTAAGAAAGTAATGTTCGTCCGTCGAATCGACGAGGACCGCTTCAGTCATCTAGGGGTTGAGGGAGGGTGTGTGTGTGTGTGTGTGTGTGTGTGTGTTGTGTGTGTGTGTGTGTGTGCGTGTGTGTGTGTGTGTGTGTGTGTGTGAGGGGGGGGGGGGGGGTGGGAGGATTTTTTTTTTTTTTTTTTTTTTGGCATGTGCAGGAGCCTGATCAAGCCAATGCGTGCACGGAATGTGCGGTGACAGTTTGGACAGGCAATGTGGGAGACCTGCCCATGATTGCTGGCGCGGGCTTTCCTTGCCTGTCTCTTTTCTTGCATTGCAGCTGTCTTCTGTGCTTCACATAAAGAGTAGCGCCATCTAGCTCGATCCATAGCAGTTTACTTCCATGTGTCGGGGTTGATGTTAAACGCTTTCAAGACAGTGATAAGAGAGACATGGACACCCTGCATAACATGCATACCCTGTAGTCCTGTGCCTCAGTGTGGTGCGTGTCAATAAAAAAAAATGTGGTAAGAGAGACATGTACCTGCTGTAATTCTGTTCATCAGTGTGGCGTGCTTCAAAAGAAAAGAGGTGGGAGAGACATGTACATTATGTAATTCTGTCCATCAGTGTGGCATGCTTCAATAGGAATAAGGTGAGAGGGAAATGTACACCCTGTACTTCTGTTCATCAGAGTGACGTGCTTCAATAGGAATAAAGTGAGAGGGAAATGTACACCCTGTACTTCTGTTCATCAGAGTGACGTGCTTCAATAGGAATAAAGTGAGAGGGAAATGTACACCCCTGTATTTCTGTTCATCAGAGTGGCGTGCTTCAGCAGAAAAAGCGCTAAGAGAGACTTGCACACCGCGTTAATATGTCCACATTGTGGCGTGTTTCAGTAGGAAAGAGGGAAGAGAGACATGTACACCGTGTAGGTATGTTCATTACTGTAACGTGCGTCAGTGCGAAAGTAGTAAAAGAGGCATGAACACGCTGTATAACACAGACACCTTGTAATCCTATGCTTTCTGTGTGGTGTGCCTCAGTAGGAACGTGGTGAGATAGCTTGTAGTTCTGTCCGTAAGTTGGTGGTGCGCGGCTCAAAATGTCAGTGGGAAGTAAGAAAGAGGCAAGGAAGACGTGAACACCGTGCAGTTATGTTCATTAGTGCTGTGTGCGTCAGTGTAAAATGGCAAGAGAGACGTGTACTGCCTGCACTTCTGTCTACAAATCGGTAATGTGCCTCAAGAAGTCAGAGGAAAGAGTAGCATGTTCACACACGTACGCACATACAACACACAGAGCTAACTCAAACATGGCTGCAATATGCCAAAGTTTCCGGGTGTAATTTGTTTCAGGACGCTTACATACAGCATGTCAACCCCGGCTCAGAATCAAACCATGTCATCTCTGATGACACATGCCACTAGGTTGCAAAGATCGGGTCAGGAGTGAGACTGTTCAAAAAACAAAGCATTAGCACATCAGGAGACAGATTATTAAGAGGACGGACTACAAACCAAACCTGGCTCTGCAATACAATATTAATTTTTAGTCAAGTACTAAACAGACGTACCAAAAAAAAAACGCAAACCCAGCTGAACAACACAATGTTCAATCAAACATTAAACAAACTGACCAAAGAAGCAAATATAGCTGAACAACGCAACATTCAATCGAACACTTAAAAGACCAACTACAAACCAAACGTGGTTCAGCGACACGGTATTCAACTAAACATTAAACAGACCAACTACAAACTAAGCGTAATTCAGCAATTCAATTTTCAATTATACGTTAAAAAGACCAACAACAAACTGAACGCGATTCAGCTATAGACCCTACATTATTAAATCAAACATTAAAAAGACCAGCTACGAACTAAATATGACTCAGCTATACAATATCAAATCAAATTATACAAAATAAACATGGTTTAGAAAACACAATATTCAATCAAACATTAAAGAGATCGAGTACAAATCAAAAGTGGTTTCTCAACACAACATTCAATCAAACATTAAACAGACCGACCACAAACTAAACATGATTTACAAACACAATATTCAATCAACATTAAAAAGACCAACTACAAACGAAACGCAGTTTAGCAATACCATATTCAATCAAACTTTAAACAGACCGATTACAAACCGAACGTGGTTTAAGGACACAACATTCCATCAAACATTAAAGAGATCGACTACAAATAAGACGTGGTAGAGCAACACAATCTTCAAACAAGCGTTATACAGACCGACTACAAACTAAATATTTGATCAAACATTGCTCAAACAACAACAGCTATAAACCAAACGTTGTCTAGCAACGGAATATTCAGTCAAACATGAAAAAGACCGACTGAAAACCACATTTGGCTTAGTAACACAATAGTCACTCAAACACAAAAAAGACTGACGACAAACCAAACGTGGTTTGGCAACACAATATTCAATCAACCATTCAAAAGACCAGCTGCAAACTAAACGTGAGTTAGCAACATAATATTCAATCAAACATTAAAGAGACTGACTGCAAACCAGACGTGGTTTAAGAACACAATATTCAATCAAACGTTAAAGGACCAACTGCAAACTAAACGTGATTTAGCAATACAATGTTCAATCAAACATTAAAGAGACCGACTACAAACTAAACTTTGTTTAGCTATACAATCTTCAATCAACTGTAAAAAAAGACCGACTACATACTAAACTTGGTTTAGCAAGACAATATTCAATCAAACGTTAAAAAGACAAACCACAAACTAAACGTTGTTTAGCAATACAATATTCAATCAAACATTAAACAGACCGATTACAAACCCGAAGAGGTTTACCAATGCAATATTCAATACTCTATCAAGCATTTCAACGACCAGTTACAAACCAAGCATATTTTAGCAACACAATCTTCAAACAACCATTAAAAATACCGAGTGCAAATCAAACATGACCCGGTCACACGGTTTTCATTCAACATTAAGAAGACCGCCCACAAACCGAGCATGACTCAGCAACACAATATTCAATCATCTCAGCAAGAAGAAAAAGGAAGAAAAAACAACAACAACAACAACAACGACGACGACGACGACGACAAAACTGACGAAAAAGCTGATAATGTCGAACAACACAGAATTCAATCAAATACTGCAAGAACCGATCACAATCCAAATAATGGTTGAACAACACAAGAACACAATACTAAAGAAAAAACACAAAGCACTACTGACCCATCCAGTGGCCATTACAAAGACTTCAATAAGATGCCTCTGACCACTGGTCGGTTTCGGGCAGAAAAAATTATAAAGGAGGGAAAAAAAGACAGACAGACAGAAAAACAAACAAAATAAAACAACAACAACAACAACAAAATGGGGAAGAAGGAAAATAGGTAAACAATGGAAATAAAGCGGAGCTACGCACGTTCTCTGTAGTTAAGAAAATGGCTGCACAAGGATTCTGCTAGAGGGGTTTAGGAGGAAAGCGGAGGAAGGGGGAGAGTTGACATATTGGGAAAAGAAGATGTTAAGTACAAAAAATATTCAGTTCCGTCCCAGACAACAATGAAACCATTGTGCTGTTCAATGCGATCAGAACCATTAGTTTAGTTGCAAAGTGAGGCGACTACAGCCAAAATCTTAAAAAAAAAAAAAAAAAAAGTACCTATGTCCGCCAAACATGAACAAACCCACACAAACAAAAAAGACGCGTTTCGACCTCTTAGGTCTTCTTCAGGCAAGATAAACAACACCCAGGACAACGAAAATGAAGAACGAGCAATCAGTTCTCCCATCGATGTGTGAGTGTGTGTGTGTGTGTGTGTGTGTGTGTGTGTGTGTGTGTGTGTGAGTGCGCGCTCGCACGCGCACGTTATTTTCAAGGAAAATTCCTGAACACCTCTGCTTCCACTTTCTGCGGATTTAACAAGCAGTGTTTTACCATCGCTAGGTTTTCATTTGCAGAGACAACCTTCCTTTGCTCTCAGTGTTTGCTGTTACTAGTGTTAGTGTTCTTTACCAAAAGCTGATGGGCCCGGCAGACTGCATTAAAAATGACGTCAATTTTATTTGACGTCATTCGTGGTAAAGTCCAGCCCAGCGCAGATCGGACAATCGAGGACAAAAATGCGACGTACGTAAGTGACAGATCTAATGCGGCATGTCAGTGACAGGACAAATGTGGCATGTCAGTGACAGGACAAATGTGGCATGTAATTAAGTGACAGACAAATGTGGCATGTAAGTGACAGGACAAATGTAGCATGTAAGTGACAGGACAAATGTGGCATGTCAGTGGACAGGACAAATGTAGCATGTAAGTGACAGGACAAATGTGGCATGTCAGTGACAGGACAAATGTGGCATGTAAGTGACAGGACAAAATGTAGCATGTAAGTGACAGGACAAATGTAGCATGTCAGTGACAGGACAAATGCGGCATGTCAGTGACGGGACAAATGTAGCATGTAAGTGACAGGACAAATGTAGCATGTAAGTGACGGGACAAATGTAGCATGTAAGTGACGGGACAAATGTAGCATGTAAATGACGGGACAAATGTGGCATGTCAGTGACAGGACAAATGTGGCATGTAAGTGACAGGACAAATGTGGCATGTAAGTGACAGGACAAATGTAGCATGTAAGTGACAGGACAAATGTAGCATGTAATTAAGTGACAGGACAAATGTGGCATGTAAGTGACAGGACACATGTGGCATGTAAGTGACAGGACAAATGTAGCATGTAAGTGACAGGACAAATGTAGCATGTAAGTGACAGGACAAATGTGGCATGTAATTAAGTGACAGGACAAATGTGGCATGTAATTAAGTGACAGGACAAAAGTGACAGGACAAATGTGGCATGTAGTGACAGGACAAATGTAGCATGTAAGTGACAGGACAAATGTAGCATGTAAGTGACAGGACAAATGTGGCATGTAATTAAGTGACAGGACAAATGTGGCATGTAAGTGACAGGACAAATGTAGCATGTCAGTCACAGGACAAATGTAGCATGTAAGTGACAGGACAAATGTGGCATGTAAGTGACAGGACAAATGTGGCATGTTTACAGTGACAGGACAAATGCAGCATGTAAGTGACAGGACAAATGTAGCATGTAAGTGACAGGACAAATGTGGCATGTCAGTGACAGGACAAATGTAGCATGTAAGTGACAGGACAAATGTAGCATGTAAGTGACGGGACAAATGTAGCATGTAAGTGACAGGACAAATGTAGCATGTAAGTGACAGGACAAATGTAGCATGTCAGTGACGGGACAAATGTAGCATGTAAGTGACGGGACAAATGTAGCATGTAAGTGACAGGACAAATGTGGCATGTCAGTGACAGGACAAATGTAGCATGTAAGTGACAGGACAAATGTGGCATGTCAATGCAATTCACGCTTGGATAGGTAAAGGCATGGGTTGGAACAGGAACCGTCTGATAGATATGCAGACAGGCGGATTGAAGCGAGAGACAACAGATAAACACACCGAGAAATGCTCAGTCATAAAAATATAGATACACAGATAGAGAAACAGACATATACAAACAGAGCGGGTAGTGGTATACATGCAAACGGATCTACAGACTGACACACCATTACGGAAGTCAGGTCAGACGTTTACACGAAGTCATATCCAATAACAACGCTGTTGCCAGATGTGCCCCGCCACGACACCACCAGACGTCCAGTCCTGGTCAGACACAGCCCCAAAGGAAAGACATACCCGGTCTCTGGGAGGTCAGAGGTCAGTAGTCGCCTCCACTGACTCTCTGTGCTTCTCAACAACACACACCCACCGCCATCACCACCACCACCTCCACCTTCACTGGCTATGTAGATGGCACACCTGCTCTGCCGACGCACACCTGTGTAGGCCCCCTGAGGTCAGTGTGGTCATAGGTGTGGACGACGTGGCCAGAACTGACCTCCACCCTGTGCACCAGGTGTGCCAAGCAGTCAGCCACCAGGACGTGGTTGTCCCCGTCATCACAGATGTACATCGGTGCCTTCAGTCCTGTCAGCCTGGTGCTGTCAGTTACTGACCTCACCACGTCACCCTGTCTGGTCAGCACGTGCACGGCAGCAGGACCGTCGTCGTCTTCCTCACAGCCAGCTAGCAAAAGTCCGTCCCTTTGTCCTGCAATACCCATGTATGCCCTAACAGTCCGTATCCGTGACGTCACTGTCAGGGTATCCGTCACGTTGATCAGACAGATCAGGGGATGACGTGTTGTCACGGCAACTAGGCCGTCAGACAACAGAGCCAGGCCCCACGCGGATTCTTTAACAGCCAGAGAGGCAGTCACCGTGTGAGGAGGGGAAGCCGTGTCCATGACCTTCACCTTGTGGTTCCTGAAGTCGGCCATGACTAACGTGTCGTCGCGCAGACACACAATAGAGGAGATCCCGGGTTTCCGCCAGTCGCCTGCTGTCGTTGGTGACGTCGTGAACAGATGTTGTGGACTGGCTCTCATGACGTTGACGATGGGGGTGAAGGTGTGGGTGGTAGCGGGGGTGGCTGTGGGTAGGTGAGCTATGGGGGTGCGGGTGGAGGTGGAGGTGGGTGATCCTGCTGCTGTAGTGGAGGTTGGATCCACACTCTCGTGATCTGTGGACAGAGATCATCATCATCATCATCATCATCATCATCATCATCATCATCATCATCAACAACACAACACATCAACATCAGTGAACATCTTCGATGCAGTTTCTATCAAGCTGAACTGTGATGTCTACAGCATGTGTCACCCTGAGCAGTACCTGTTGGCCTCATCGTATCTGTCGTCATTACCGTCATTAACATTGTCACTATCTTCTTCTCCTTCGTTTTGCTCTCTGGTGATTTCCTTTTTCATTTTTGTTTTCTTTCTTTAGACTTTTGTCATCGTGACGAGTCCAGAATATTTACCGTTGCCACTCACGATGCAATGAAAGAAAGCGAGAGAGACGGACAAATCCTTTACTTCTTAAACATGAGAGAGAGAGAGAGAGAGAGAGAGAGAGAGAGAGAGAGAGAGAGAGAGAGAGAGAGAGAGAGAGAGAGTGAGCGAGAGAGTGAGTGTGTGTGTGTGTGTGTGTGTGGTGTGTGTGTGTGTGTGTGTGTGTGTGTGTGTGTGTGTCTTAATGTGCCTTTAAGAATTGGTCTTCACTGTTAGTAGACTCACCAGTTCCTACACAACTCCGAGGTGAAAGCAATGTGACCTAAAGTGGCAACTCCCCCATTAAGTAACAACGAAACTTTTGCCACTATAGTCTTTGGCCCATGGATTTGAAGCATCTTTAAAATGAGCATACGCTGTTTGCATTTCCCCGTCTCAGCTATCTTTTCCATAATCTCTCTCTCTCTCTCTCTCTCTCTCTCTCTCTCTCTCTCTCTCTCTCTCTCTCTCCACCGCATATCCTCAGCCCCAATCATCACCAACCAGTAAGGTGTAACAGCTGATCCAGCTGTGTCCTGATCATCTCCAGAGTGTCCAGGTCGGGGCAGCGACGACTTTGCCTGACGCCACACAGACGTCCCTCCAGGGTCTCTGTCTTGACCTCCGTGCTGACGTCAGAATCTGTGGATCGGATGACGTAAGTGCCGGTATCCGTGAGTTGGATGAGGTCAAAACGGGTCTGGCAGTGCTGGTAAGCCTCGAGAACGTGCTCTTCTGCGAGGACACCGTTCAGCAACTCCTGTGTCAGGGACAGGATATCATGCAGGATGGTCTTCGCCTCCAGCTTTTCTCTGGAAGCCTCCTGCAACAGATCCAGCTGGTTCTTCACCCCCACTCCTTCCACCCATTCACACCTGAGCTCGTGTCACGTGACTGGGGGTCAGGGAGGTTACGAACACTGTCCAGGGATGATGTGGACATGGCGGAACAGGATCCAGGGCCGGATGTGGGGTGTGGCATGTGTAGCTGCAGGAGAATTCTGCAGAGCCAGGGACAGTTGCTGAAGAACATGGTCACTTGTGAATCGACTCCTGCAGTGAATACCCGAGCAGACGTCGCAGTAATATTCCTGACAATCCAGACAAACATTGACAGCCCGTTTGTTGGGGCAGTGCAGACATCGGACGTCTGTGGCTTTATTCAACTCTCGTGAAACCAGATTGTCCATGAATGGGTCTGTCCCAAACTGCTGAACTAGGTCGCTGACACTCACTGTCCGGTCCTTGGGCAAGAGCAGGTAATGACCACACTGCTGACAAGCAAGTTGCAGGCCCCGCTCTTGTAGCATGTCGTGCAGACACCTCCGGCAGATGACGTCTCTACACGGCAGAATGACGGGGCCCAGACACAGGGACCCACACAGAGGACAGTCGGTGGGTGACGCCACGGGGTGCCCCGGTTCGGGGGAATGTGGCCCTCCTGTTGCCATGGAGACGTTTTTCGGTGTCTGTTGAAAACAAGAAAAGAAAGAGATTTTCTTTATTGTCACGGAACTCCGTCATAAGCTAATGAACTCATGAGTGGGGATGGATGGAAGGAAGAGAGAGAGAGAGAGAGAGAGAGAGAGAGAGAGAGAGAGAGAGAGAGAGAGAGAGAGAAGAGCACACAAAACAGAGAGAGAGAGAGAAGCACAAAACAGAGAGACAGAGACAGTCAGACAGACAAAAAGACAGATAGACGGAGACAGAGAAACAAATAGAGACAAAGATAGATAGAGGGAAAATGCATATAACAAATAAAATGACGAAACCAACACTTTAGCATAAGGAACACGAATACAGCTGATGATACCAATTAGAAAAAGGATGGAGGAGGAGGCTGGGGTTCGGAGAGTGGGGGTGAAATCAATGTAGAATTCATGCCATTTACATTGCTGAGCCCAGCAGACCTTGGTGGGGAGTTCAGGGTTGACAACGAATACCACTTCATTCAAAATGCAGATAGAATCAGATTTAGATTCAGATGATTTATTCATATAATAGGCCAAGGCCCCTAATGAAGGGGTGTGTGAACACGTAAGTACAATAGTTACATGAAATCAAATTACACAAGAAAATATGAATAATTAGAGGGCAATTTCAAGAAGTAAAAATTTCTCTCTACTTAAAGGCTTTGCGCAAAAAAACAAACAACAACAAAAAAATCCTTCACACTTCTGCTGAAGTAGATGAATAGAATAGGTTCGGTTTTAAACAAGGATGACTGTCTGTAATACTGGGGTTTAATACACTTTTCTCTGATGCTCATGGGAGCTGGACAGGACAGGGCGAAGTGCAATTCGGTTTCAGTTGATTCTTTACATAAAGGACAAACCAAATCACAATCATTACATGTTTGATATCTAAAATGATGGGTGGCCAATGCAGATATTCTAACCATGAAATGGAGATAGACAGACAGACAGAGAGAGAGAGAGAGAGAGAGAGAGAGAGAGAGAGAGAGAGAGAGAGAGGAGAGAGAGGTGGGGGTGGGATAGGGTCGAGAGAGTAATAAACAATTCAAATATCTTAGCAAATGCTTTCCCCGGTTAATAAAGCAAACTGTGCAATTCACGCCACAAAATGTTCTTTTGACATTTTAGGACAGATACATGACCTTTCAACTGTATATAAAACTCTGATGTGATCATATTTGAGGAAAGAAAAGCCAGAGTGGAATCGCTGTAAAGAAAAGCCAAAGTGGAATCGCCGTAAAAAAAAAAAAAGAAAAAAAAAGCCAAAGTGGATTCGCCGTAAAGAACTTCTGAAGTAGAATCGCTGTAAAGAAAAGCCAGAGTGGAATCGCGGTAGAGAAAAGCCAAAGTAGAATCGCCGTAAAGAACAGCCAAAGTAGAATCGCCGTAAAAGAATACCAAAGTAGAATCGTCGTAAAGAAAAGCCAAAGTAGAATTGCTGTAAAGAAAAGCCAAAGTAGAATCGCCGTATAGAAAAGCCAAAGTAGAATCGCTGTAAAGAAAAGCCAAAGTAGAATCGCTGTAAAGAAAAAGCCAAAGTAGAATCGCCGTAAAGAAAAGCCAGAGTAGAATCGCCTTAAGAAAAGCCAGAGTAGAATCGCCGTAAAGAAAAGCCAGAGCGGAATCGCCGTAAAGAAAGCCCAAGTAGAATCGCCGTAAAGAAAAGCCAGAGTGGAATCACCGTAAAGAAAAGCCAGAGTGGAATCGCCGTAAAGAAAAGCCAGAGTAGAATCGCCTTAAGAAAAGCCAGAGTAGAATCGCCGTAAAGAAAAGCCAGAGCGGAATCGCCGTAAAGAAAAGCCAAAGTAGAATCGCCGTAAAGAAAAAAGCCAGAAGTGGAATCACCGTAAAGAAAAGCCAGAGTGGAATCGCCGTAAAGAAAAGCCAGAGTAGAATCGCCGTAAAGAAAAGCCAGAGTGGAAACGCCGTAAAGAAAAGCCAGAGTGGAATCACCGTAAAGAAAAGCCAGAGTGGAAACGCCGTAAAGAAAAGCCAGAGTAGAATCGCCGTAAAGAAAAACCAGAGTGGAAACGCCGTAAAGAAAGCCAGAGTATAATCGCCGTCAAGAAAGCCAGAGTAGAATCGCCGTAAAGAAAGCCAGAGTATAATCGCCGTAAAGAAAGCCAGAGTAGAATCGCCGTAAAGAAATCCAGAGTATAATCGCCATAAAGAAAAGCCAGAGTGGAATCGCCGTAAAGAAAGCCAGAGTGGAATCGCCGTAAAGAAAGCCAAAGTAGAATCGCCGTAAAGAAAAGCCAGAGTGGAATCGCCGTAAAGAAAAACCAGAGTGGAATCACCGTAAAGAAAAAAGCCAGAGTGGAATCGCCGTAAAGAAAAAAGCCAGAGTGGAATCGCCGTAAAGAAAAGCCAAAGTGGAATCGCCATAAAGAAAAAAAGCCAGAGTGGAGTCGCTGTAAAGAAAAGTCAGAGTGGAATCGCCGTAAAGAAAAGCCAAAGTGGAATCGCCATAAAGAAAAAAAAAGCCAGAGTGGAGTCGCCGTAAAGAAAAGCCAGAATGGAATCGCCGTAAAGAAAAGCCAAAGTGGAATTGCCGTAAAGAAAAAGCCAGAGTGGAGTCGCCGTAAAGAAAAGCCAGAGTGGAATCGCCGTAAAAGAAAAGCCAGAATGGAATCGCCGTAAAGAAAAGCCAGAGTGGAATCGCCGTAAAGAAAAGCCAGAGTAGAATCGCCGTAAAGAAAGCCAGAGTAGAATCGCCGTAAAGAAAAGCCAGAGTAGAATCGCCGTAAAGAAAAGCCAGAGTGGAATCGCCGTAAAGAAAAAAGCCAGAGTGGAATCGCCGTAAAGAAAAAAGCCAGAGTGGAATCGCCGTAAAGAAAAGCCAAAGTGGGAATCGCCGTAAGAAAAAAAGCCAGAGTGGAGTCGCCGTAAAGAAAAGCCAAAGTGGAATCGCCGTAAAGAAAAGCTAAAGTGGAATCGCCGTAAAGAAAAAAAAGCCAGAGTGGAATCGCCGTAAAGAAAAGCCAGAGTGGAATCGCCGTAAAGAAAAGCCAGAGTAGAATCGCCGTAAAGAAAAAGCCAGAGTGGAGTCGCCGTAAGAAAAAAAGCCAGAGTGGAATCGCCGTAAAGAAAAGCCAGAGTGGAATCGCCGTAAAGAAAAGCCAGAGTGGAATCGCCGTAAAGAAAAGCCACAATCTTGTGAAAGGGTTGACTGACGTGCCATACCATGCACGACAAGCGCTTCAACTGAACATTGAAGCTCAGACAGTGTAGGAGTGACCTGATTCAATCGTTCATCAGTGATACTGAAAACTTTCACATTCCTCACGTGCAGTCAGACACAACCTGCCAGGCTGCTTGCGATGATGAAACCGTTTTTCAACAAAGAACAAAGAACACACACTTTCCTTGCAGAGACCGTGTCCTATTTTGCTGGAGATGACCACCTAAAACTGCACGACCATTCAATGCTTCGAAAATTCTTCTCGATGGTGATTCTGAAGAGTTAGCAGAAGGCATTTTGTAGGTCCGTGGCACCATCATGCAAACACAATAAAAAAAAAAAAAAAAAAAAAAAAAAAATCCTCCATACCTGTAGAAGTGAAACATTCACTTATACCTGTACAACAGTAACACTATATTCACCTATACCTGTAGAACAGCATTATTCACCAATACCTGTAGAACAGTAACATTCACCTGTACCTGTAGAACAGCATTATTCACCCATACCTGTAGAACAGTAACATTCACCTATACCTGTAGAACAGCATTATTCACCCATACCTGTAGAACAGTAACATCACACCTATACCTGTAGAACAGCATTATTCACCCATACCTGTAGA
>JADBJO010006099.1:110000-117500 GCA_016801955.1 Conus betulinus
TATCACCTTATGTCATACCTGCTACAATGTGTTGTATGACATGGTATTGCATCATACCATAATACGATATATTGAGGGTGGACTGCGAAAACCCAGTATCTCCCTTATATATGTATATGTGAGATACTTTGTTCTGGCAGTCAACCCTCGCTGATATATTCTTATTTCGTATCACACTGCATTCTATCATATCATATAACATAACGTGCTGCTCTGTTCTGTTCCACGTTTCATTCCCTCCCCTCCTGTCATGGGGACAGACAACCAATCCACGGGAACACCTTGTTCGCCCCTTAGATTCCCAGGACGCGGTCCCCCAGCAAGAAAGGAAGCCCCCCATTCCAAAATGCCCTACCCACCCCGACCAGCCCTTGTGCTTCTTCTGCAAGGACTGTGACGCCCCTGTGTGCCTCTACTGCAAGATGACGTCACACCAGTCTCACGTCACGGAGGACATGGCGTCAGCGGTGCTTCCGGCCAAGGAGCGTTTGCGGGACCTCGCGGCCAGGGCGAGGGAGCAGGTGAGTGGGATTTTTTTTTTTTTTTTTTATTGTCTAGTTCTTTCCGTTTCTTTTCTTTTTTTTTCCTTTCTTTTATCTATTTATTTATTTGTTTATTTTATTTTGATGACACTCCCTCCCCCAACCTTCCACTGACTAAATGGACATCTATCTATCTATCTATCTATCTATCTATCTATCTATCTATCTATCTATCTATCAATCTGTCCTCCAATCCTGTCTGTCTGTCTGTCTGTCTATCTATCTATCTGTCTGTCTGTCTGTCTGTCTGTCTATCTATCTGTCTGTCTCATGTGTAATCAGTGAAGGAAAGGTAGCTCTCATGGTGAGATTGTAGCCACTCCCCGGCAGCTGAATGCACAACCCTGAGTACCATACAACCAATAGACGCTTCTCTCCTTTCCTACAGATCTCTGTGTTGGAAACGTCCATCCGGCGCCTGACCCAGGACGAGAGGGAGCTCGGGCGTCAGAAACAGGAAGTGACGCAAGAGCTCAACGCACGCTATGACCAAATCCTCCGCTGGGTGAACAGGTCTCGCGGAGAGCTGCTGGAGTCCGTTGAAGCGAAGGCCGAAGCGGCAGAAGCCCAGTTGAAAGCGGATGGAGCCGGGCAAAGGACGCTTTGGGGGACCTGTCCAAGTTGGCCTGGGGGTTCTCCAAGATCCCAGACACCAGCCCCGAGATCTGGGCCCTGGAGAAGGACCTGAAAGCCTCGCTGTTGCAGGACGACGCGGTCCCTGCACTTCAGACAACTCGCCGACGCCCAAGGCCCGGAAAGTTTCCTGCGCCTGACCTCTGACCCCTCTGTCCTTGATCTCGGGGTGGTCCGAGCCTTCATGGGGGAGCTGGACGCCAGCTGGAAGGCATCGCCGTCGCTGTCCCTCGGCGCCCAAGTGGCCCAGGCCCGAGAGCACACGAAGGACCTGGAGACGAGATTGAAGACGACGGAGCAGAATCTCCTGCAGGTGCTCCAAGCGTTGCAAGCGAAGCAAGACTCGGCGGACTCCAAGCTCCAGGCAGCTGAGACTCGTCTGGGTAAGCAGATTGTCGTAGGTCCTTCGTGGAGATTGCTTACATCCGAACAAAGCGAACTTGTGTGATAGTTAGAATGAGCACATCTCGAAAAACGCTGGTATTGAACTCTCTGAAAATGCCAGTTCCGAATGCCAAACAGAGGACGTTTTCAGCATTGTAGAGTGTGTGCGAGTTTGGAACTTGGAACCCGCATCAACTGGGCTTTGAATGCAACGATTCGGTAATGTCGTTGAGCCAAAGCTAAGAGAGGGAGAGAGAGAGAGAGAGAGAGAGAGAGAGAGAGAGAGAGAGAGAGAGAGAGACAGGAGACACACACACACACACACACACACACACACACACACACACACACACACACACACACACACACACACACACACACACACACCAAAAGATGGAGAATCAAGAAAGTGCACAACTTTTTTTTTTCTTTCATTTTCATGATGCCACGTCCTTTCTTCATTCTCTTTCGTCTGTGAGTTTTGGCTGTAGGATAATGACCGATTCCTGCATCCCAAGTTCAGCTGAAATCGGATTCCAGTTCACGACTTCGGCTCTCTGAATTCAGTGCGGAGTCTGAGCGATCAGAACTACGTGTAGGAGAACTTTCCTTGAGTGCGTTCACCTTTGTGGAGGGTAAAGGTACTGGAACTGAGATATGATAGGTACGTTGCACTGAAAGTTATTTTCGTTGTTTTGACCTTTGGAGCTCCAGGCTTCTTTTTTTGTTTTGTTTGTTGTTTAATTTGTGTTTTGTGTTTGTTTTGCTTTGTAATTTTTGTTTTGTATAGTGTGTGTGTGTGTGTGTGTGTGTGTGTGTGTGTGTGTGTGTGTGTGTGTGTGTGTGTGTGTCTGTTTCTGTCTTTTTTTTTCTTATAATCATTGACGCTCTTTTGGGCTCCTGGCATCAGCGGGCTTTCCCTTCACTCCTATCTGCCTCTCCAAATTTCTGCTATCTGATCCGTTCACCTTCATTTGAGATTTTACCACCTCTAACCGCCGTCCTCCCCCACCCCACCCACCCCCCACCCCCTCTCAAAACGTTGACAGTTTTCAGGGGTGGTCCGTTTGCTAGGGAAGGGGGGGATGGATGATCACTTTCCTTTCTGTTTTGCCCTCGTAAGGGCAGGAGGGCCGAGGGGGGAATTGTTTGTGTGGAGTTTCACGAAAACGCTACAACTTGTTGCGGTTGAACTTTGTCATTGCATTGTTGTTGTTGTTGTTGTTCTTGTTCTTGGGGGGGTTTATGTAATTGTTGCTGCTGGGGTTGTTGGGGTTTATTGTTCTTGTTGTTGTAGGATTGCTGCTGAATGCTGCTGTTTGTTGCTTGTTGCTGTTGTAATTGTACAAATTGCTGCTGTTGTTGTTGTGTTGTTTTGCTGTTGTTTGTTCTTGCGATGTTCGTTGTAATTGTTCCCTGCTCTTCTTCTTGTTGTTGTTCTTCTGTTGTTGTAATTGCTTTCTTCTTCTGCTCTCTGTTCTGTCTGTGTAATTGTTGTTGTTGCTGCTGTTGTTGTCACTGTTGTCTCTCTGTGTTGGTTCTCGATGTTCGTTCTGCTGTTCTCTTTCTTCTTCTCTCTCTCTCTCTTCTGTCTCTCTCTCTCTGTCTCTCTCTCTGTCTGTCTGTCTCTCTCTCTCTCTCTCTGTCTCTCTCTCTCTCTCTCTCTTCTCTCTCTCTCTCTCTCTCTCTCGCTCTCTCACTGTAGGCTTGCGTGCGTGAGAGCGTGTGTGCACCCTCCCCTTCCGCCCCCCCCCCCTCCTCCTCCATCCTCGCCTTCTCTCCCCCAGTCTCTTTCCCACTCCCCAAAGAAATACGGTGTTCGCCATGTGTTTATGTTCCCTGACTCAATATGCTCATTGTCCATGTTGGTGTCTGTGTGGGTGAAGTTCCCCTTAAAGTGCTTCCTTTTTTCCTCCCACCCCCCCGCCCAACTGCCGTCCCCCTACCCCATCCCAATCTCCATTGTGCCCACCCACCCCCTCGCTCCCTTCCCTCCCCGCCTTCCCTCTTAACAGACACGGTGCAGAGGCGGGTGGCGTTCCACGCTTGGCATAGCACCAATCCTCTGAGAGCTGCGGGCTATGGTCCACTCGTCATGAACCATGCGCCAGTCAACGTGGGCAACGGATACGACACCTCCACAGGTAATAGAACGCTTTACGGCGGCTCCGAGAGAGCAGAACTTCCGGAGGGGTTCATCCTCAAAATACAGGATTTTCCCCTCCCCTCTGTGTGTGTGTGTGTGTGTGTGTGTGTGTGTGTGTGTGTGTGTGTGTCTGTGTGCGTGCGCTGTGTGTGTGCGTGCGTGTGTGTACGAGTGTGTGTGTGTGTGTGTGTGTGTGTATGTGTGTGTGTGTGTGTGTGTGTGTGTGTGTGTGTGTGTGCATGTGTGTGTGTGTGTGTGTGTGAGTGGTGTGTATGTGTGTGTGTGTGTGTGTGTGTGTGTGTGTGTGTGTGTGTGTGTGTGTGTGTGTGTGTGTGTGCGTGCGTGCGCGCGCGCGCGCGCGTGTGTGTGTGTGTTCGCACGCGTGCAGGAGCGAGCGCGCTTCTCGGATGAACATAATCAGAAGAAAAGAACGATTTTGGATGGATCCTGGACTTTCATCACAAATTTATCTGGTCTCTGTCGCAGATGAGGTGGTTTTTTCTCTTTGTTTTTCACTAAAAAGCAGCTGAGTTAGAAACTGTACAGTGTAAAAAGATTTTTGTCTTTGTTTTGCATGTGTACCTAGTGTATTTCTCTATATTACTGCATATGTCGGACATTTGACGCTCCGAATTGTGTACATTGGAATTCAACTGCCGCGGGCACAAAACATTTTCCGTCATTACGTTTCGCATCATCGTCAGTGGATCCCTCAGTAGGGGGGGGGGGGGGGGGGGGGAGGTGGGTAGCAGCAAAGATAGCTTGCCCTACGGACCGTAGGGCGAACAGTCTTTGGTAGCAGTTACGACCTTGCCGTGGATGGAGGGCTAGCGTGGTGCAGCGATCCCCTAGGATGTGCTAACAGGGGCATCTATACTGTGAGAGAACGCTCCTTTTCCGTAATGTTTCTAGGCCCATGCAAGCAAGTAACTGACCGACCGAAACATTACGAGGTAGGAGTAGATGGCTCCTGATTCCTACGTCAGAAGGTTAAGGTGAGGGTCCTTAGCGTAACCGCCCTTTTACCTCTCCTATCTTCTGCCTTTCTTTATGCCTCTTTTCAGCTTTCAACTTTCTTCTGCCTTTCGTCATGGGATTTCTTTTTCTTCTGTCATCTACTCCCCTTTGCAATCGTCTTTTCCACATTCTTCCTTTCTCTGTGGTCTTCTCTACACCCGCCATGTTTGTCGTTCATTGCGACCCGTTGTGGAGGGGAAATGAGGTAATGGTGATCGAGAGGGCAGGTGCTCTCTTGGCTCCAGACAGGAGGTAGACACTAGCCCATGTGAGTCGGTCAGCTACCCGTGCGTGTGGTTGGGTCAAGACAGGCAGCTCTGTGACCGGGCAATTGTCCACTGTAGTGCTGTGCGCATTGTTCTCAGGAGCTGGGTGTGACTGCAGGAGACAGGATTTATTGGGTTGCTGTTTGTCGCATACCCCTCCCCCCCCCCCCCCCTCCACCATTAAAGCTGGAAGGGGTCAAAGGCGCACGTGCCTTAGCTCTTGACCCATACAGGACTTCACGATGGGTTTGCAACGGAGGGATGAAATCTAGAATCGAACAGCTTGGCTTCTTCACTTACCTGCTCTTACAACTTTTGCTATTCAGAAAGAGTTCCAAGGTCTGGCATGCGACGGCAAATCCATCAAAAGGCTTTCAGTCGGCTCCCGCCTCAACAAATGCCAGTTAAAATGCAAGTCGAAACTGTTTCCGGAGTGCCACAAAGTTGGTTGACAGGGGAAAGAGCATAGCTCCACACCAGTGGCTGAATGCGTGACAAGGCGCTATCAGATGTCCTGCCAGTGATGGCGAGTCTGAGGCAAAAACACAGGGTGAGTTAGGGTCACGGGGAGTGATTGCCGCCCACCGTGTGTGACCATTCACAAAGTGTAGGAGTCGCGGCCAACATTTTGACCGACAACTTGTGCGCCATCACCAGCACAGACACACAATCAAAATGGGCTATCTCAGTGCCTGAGCAGACCTTCATGTCCCATCTCCGATGAGGTGCTTATTGTCATAGAGTTGACCATGTTCACAACATGTGTTGTGTTGGGGGGGGGGGGGGGGGGGGGGGGGGAGTGGTGAGGAGGTTGGAGGGGGAGGCTTCAGGGCAGAGAGGCCTTGCCAGGGACCAACCCATTGTGCAAATTGCGGTAGCAGCCACCCCTCATCCTCACTAGACTGTCTGAAGTGGCAACAAGAAAAATATGTTCAGAAAGTTAAGACTGAAAGAAAGAAAGAAAGAAAGAAACAAACAAACAAAAACGTTCATGAATCCAAATAGCCTAGAAACAGCCGAGGAAGCTGTGGAGGATTCGACGAGTGTCTGTCAGCTGTCAGGCAGACCTGGCCTTCCCCTCAACCAGGTCGGTGCGAAGTAAC
This sequence comes from Conus betulinus, assembly GCA_016801955.1. Classification (NCBI taxonomy): domain Eukaryota; kingdom Metazoa; phylum Mollusca; class Gastropoda; order Neogastropoda; family Conidae; genus Conus; species Conus betulinus. The sequence continues at coordinate 116,092 of JADBJO010006099.1, forward strand.
AGTATAGCTTCGGGCGGAGGCGGTAAACCCCTCACCTCAACCGCTCAGGCGCGCCCATGGTGGAGGTGTGAACACCGCCAGCTCCCAAACAGGCCAGCAGTCCAAACCGGGCGTTCTGGGAAACCCCCCAGAACCCCCATCTCCCACCTACCCCCCCCTCCCTTTCTACTGACGCTCTGAGTTCAGTACTCTGAGCAGAGAAGGCCATACTTTAAAAAATGTAAAAAAAAAAAAAAAAAAAAAAAAGAGATAGAGAAACCCTCAACAGTATCCATTTCTTATTTCAATGCCACAATTACCGGATGAGAAAACGGAGATGGTCTGAAACGTCTAGCCGCACTGCCCCACCAGTAGGCAGAACACCCACTGTCCCACCAGTAGGCAGAACACCCACTGCCCCACCAGTAGGCAGAACACCCACTGTCCCACCAGTCGGCAGAACACCCACTGTCCCACCAGTCGGCAGAACACCCACTGTCCCACCAGTAGGCAGAACACCCACTGTCCCACCAGTAGGCCCCACTGTCCCACCAGTCGGCAGAACACCCACTGTCCCACCAGTCGGCAGAACACCCACTGTCCCACCAGTAGGCAGAACACCCACTGTCCCACCAGTAGGCAGAACACCCACTGTCCCACCAGTCGGCAGAACACCCACTGTCCCACCAGTAGGCAGAACACCACAGTCCCACCAGTAGGCAGAACACCCACTGTCCCACCAGCACGGAGAACACCCACGTACACTGGAGTATCCGGGGATTTCATTCAAATATGCAGGAGCTATAGCTCAGGTGTCAGTTGCTTTCTGTTCACAGTCAGACAGCTTTTACCCTTTCTGGCATCAACGCTCTTCCGAAACCTGCACAAACCAGTAACGAGAGGAGTCTGTAAGCACATCCACACATCTGTCTCGTTGAGCCCTTTCAGTATCAATACTTCTCTCCAAGCTTCAGCTGCTAGAAGTACTGCGTATAAAGTGGCAGCGTGCAGTTTCTTCATATAATTGACCTGGTCAGGCTGACTGAGAGCATTCCATGAGCTATTCTGCTGCTGCATGATTGAATGTGCACAGTTTTCCTTTGGGGGGAGTGTGAATACTTCATCCAGAGGTCTCCTCCTTCAAGCTGTCTTTTCAGAATTGGATCTGTGTTGTTTTAAATGTTGAATCTCCATCGTACCTCTCTCCTTCCTCGAGTACACTTTCGTGTATCGATTTGTCGATACGTGATCCCTCGCCGGTTCTGGACCTTATGTGGTTTGCTCAGGACGATTTGCTCGTACGTAACCACTTTCAAATTGTCTGAAAATGCAAAACGACATAAAGCCGCACTGTACCTGACGACATCAGTTTCAAAAAGCTGCTTGGGACGTGTTTGTAGAAAATGTCTCACAAGAACTGATCGAAGAGG